>CAXIWS010000635.1:0-22000 GCA_964036195.1 Sphaerolaimus hirsutus | reverse complement strand
AAATGCTTCCTGGCGTAATGTTACCCAGCGTAAAATGCTTCCCAGCATAAAATGCTCCCCAGCGTAAAATGCTTCCCAGCGTAAAATGCTTCCCGGCGTAAAATGCTTCCTGGCCTAATGTTACCCAGCGTAAACTGCTTCCCAGCATAAAATGCTCCCCAGCGTAAAATGCTTCCCGGCGTAAAATGCTTCCCAGCGTAAAATGCTCCCCAGCGTAAAATGCTTCCCGGCGTAAAATGCTCCCCAGCGTAAAATGCTTCCCAGCGTAAAATGCTTCCCGGCGTAAAATGCTTCTTAGCATAAAATGCTTCCCAGCGTAAAATACTTCCTGGCGTAATGTTACCCAGCGTAAAATGCTTCCCAGCATAAAATGCTCCCCAGCGTAAAATGCTTCCCAGCGTAAAATGCTTCCCGGCGTAAAATGCTTCATGGCCTAATGTTACCCAGCGTAAAATGCTTCCCAGCATAAAATGCTCCCCAGTGTAAAATGATTCCTGGCGTAAAATGCTTCCCAGCATAAAATGCTCCCCAGCGTAAAATGCTTCCCGGCATAAAATGCTTCCCGGCGTAAAATGCTTCCCGGCGTAAAATGCTTCCCGGCGTAAAATGCTTCCCAGCGTAAAATGCTTCCCGGCGTAAAATGCTTCCTGGTGTAATGTTACCCAGCGTAAAATGCTTCCCAGCATAAAATGCTCCCCAGCGTAAAATGCTTCCCAGCGTAAAATGCTTCCCGGCGTAAAATGCTCCCCAGCGTAAAATGCTTCCCAGCGTAAAATGCTTCCCAGCGTAAAATGCTTCCCGGCGTAAAATGCTTCCTGGCGTAATGTTACCCAGCGTAAAATGCTTCCCAGCATAAAATGCTCCCCAGCGTAAAATGCTTCCCAACGTAAAATGCTTCCCGGCGTAAAATGCTTCCTGGCGTAATGTTACCCAGCGTAAAATCTTCCCAGCATAAAATGCTCCCCAGCGTACAATGCTTCCCAGCGTAAAATGCTTCCCAGCATAAAATGCTCCCCAGGGTAAAATGCTTCCCGGCGTAAAATGCTTCCCAGCATAAAATTCTCCCCAGCGTAAAATGCTTCCCGGCGTAAAATGCTTCCCAGCGTAAAATGCTTCCCGGCGTAAAATGCTTCCCAGCATAAAATGTTCCCCAGCGTAAAATGCTTCCTGGCGTAAAATGCTTCCCAGCGTAAAATGCTTCCCGGTGTAAAATACTTCCCGGCGTAATGCAACCCAGCGTAAAATGCTTCCCGGCGTAAAATGCTTCCTGGCGTAAAATGCTTCCCGGCGTAAAATGCTTCCCGGCGTAAAATACTTCCTGGCATAATGCAACCCAGCGTAAAATGCTTCCCGGCATAAAATGCTTCCCAGCAAAAATGCTTCCAGGCATAAAATGCTTCCTGGCGTAATGTAACCCAGCGTAAAATGCTTCCCGGCGTAAAATACTTCCCGGTGTAATGCAACCCAGCATAAAATGCTTCCCAGCGTAAAATGCTTCCCAGCATAAAATACTTCACAGCGTAATATGCTTCCTGGCGTAAAATCCTTCCTGGCGTAAAATGCTTCCTGGCGTAAAATGCTTCCCGGTGTAATGCAACCCAGCGTAAAATGCTTACCGGCGTAAAATACTTCCCGGAGTAATGCAACCCAGCGTAAAATGTAATTCCAACGTAATTCTTAGAGTAACACCATTTTACGTCGGTAAAAACGTTGCCCCAGCTCGGGCGTAAAACTCGGTCAGCGTAAAACTCCTTCCATATACAGTATTTTACGCCAGCGCGTGGCGCGGCGTCTTACTTGGCGTAAAACTCCGACTGAAAATACAAATTTCACTGACGTAAAATACACACCAGCGTAAAATTCGAGCGCAAAATTCCGGTGCATAATGGGAAAAATTTGTGCGAAAATTCATAACTCCCAGTACGATTCAAAAAAACTGATGAGCTTTGGGCACAAGAAACGTCTGCATCTAACCTATCTTTGACTGAAATTACAACGTCGTATCTTTATCCATTCATCTGTAAATCAATTTTACGCCCAAAAATCAATTTTACGCCCGGTCTATTTTACGCCCGAGCTGTAATCGCCACATAATTGATATCGTTGAACCCGAATATTCAGTACTTTGAGAATTTTGTGGCTTTGATGTGAGTACCTATTGCTTTACGGTGCCATGCTCATACTTGTTAAATGAAAAGTTGAGTTGTTGAGTTTTTGAAAAATACAATACGACCCTCTCTAATAAAGCGACCTCTCCAATAATGCGACCCCCAAAAATGTGCTGAAAACAATAAACCGACCGTCGCCTTATTGGAGCATTTACGGTAATTGGTATAGACTAGCGATGGAATGGCGCCATGGCGCTGGCACTATTTCAGGGCGCCAAAGTGCACCGCGCCATGGCGCCATTTGCGCTTGGCGCCCTTTTTCTGTGGCGCCATTGGCGCCTGGCGCCTTTTTTCTGGATGACGCCATGGCGCCATTGGCACATAGCGCCCTTTTTCCGTGGCGCCCTTGAAACGCACCCCTGAAATGGTGCCAGAAGGGCGCCAACACGTTTTCAGGGTGAGGCTTGAAAAACGATTAAAAAAATTTGAATGATTGCGTTGAGAAGCAATTTTTAACTGAAAATTGCTCAACTAGACAAATTTTTGTTGTAGAAATTCATCAGATGTACATATGGATATTTGTACGGATTTCATTGGTGCGTTGAGACTGTCAACTACTATATACCTATGTAGCTGCAAAAGTGGTGCCCCTCCGTGATTTTTTAAAATGTAAAGTGTCAAAAGTCATGTTATTCGTCACAAAGATGTCAAACATGCAGTAATAAAATATAAGAAAATGTTACATGAAAGTGTAAACACAACTTATTACATGAATTTTGACACTTTCGATTTTACAGGGTCCCGATTTTACAGAGTTCCTGAAGAATTTTCGGATTGTGATCTTTGTAGCGAGTTCTTTGTTGAATGGAAAGCATAGCTTTTAACTTGAAGCCTTTGAATAGAATGTAAGTATAGTCAACTGACTGTACACTTTACAATGTAATCTACCATAATCCATATCAAAATTGTTTTTTTATTATATTTTCTTATAATACACTACCGTGCAGAATAGTCGGGACTTTTCACACATGAGTAACAGTAGGCTGGGGGTCCACCGCACTTTTTTCGTTCCCTTGTCCCTTGCCCAATTTTGATGCCGTTTGAGTATGTTGGGGTTTGAAACATTTAAGTTTCAAGTGCAATTTTCTACAAACACAAAAACATGGAGATATTGAGTTTCGGAATGAAAGTCCTCATTTGATACTTTACTTTACACTTTACAGGGCTTGGGACTGCCCCCTGGCACCCTTGGCCCCTGGCGCCCAGTTTCCGAAAGGTCTCATGGCGCCATTGGCGCTTGGCGCTTTTTTTTCTGGTGCTTTTCCATCACTAGCTCCCAGAGTAGCTTTTTTCGGCTGGGTGCAACCTGGGTGCAGTCCCAAGCCCTGTAAAATGTAAAGTAAAGTGTCAAATGTAAAGTCAAATGCAAAGTAAAGTGTCAATCAAAACAAAAAAGAAAATATTTTATTACTGAACTTTGCGTGACAATTGACAGTATACTTTGCATTTGACTTTACATTTGACACTTTACTTTACATTAGACTTTACATTTGACACTTTACTTTACACTTTACAGGGCTTGGGACTAGTGATGGAAAAAGCGCCAGGATGTTGGCGCCAAGCGCCAAAAGCGCCATGGCGCTTTTTGGACCACGGCGCCAAGCGCCAATGGCGCCAGAGCATTTTAGCGCCAAGCGCCAAAAGCGCCATGGCGCTTTTCTGAACGACGGCGCCAAGCGCCAATGGCGCCAGAAGGCAATGGCGCCAAGCGCCAATGGCGCCAGCGCCAAAATAAATTTGCTTCTTACAATGCACACACAATTCTTGGTGTCGTATATCGGTAATTCTCGCTTTGTTAGCTGTAGCAGTTCTGAAACCACTAGCAGTATCCTCATTTTTAACCAAAAAGCATTCCTATTTAACATTGTAAAAACGTTCGATCTTGTATTGTACCGTTTCAGTTTTCACCGAAGTCACGGTGAAACCTAGTGTGTTTAGTCATATTGAGCCAGCTTCTAACGCGAGAGCCTACTTCTTTTCACACCAAGTACATCTTCAGACCTTTTTACAAAACACTTTTCCGTATGCAATGGCAAGTAAATTGCAAGAGAATGTGGAGTAATTACTGGAAAAATAGGCAACAGTTCTATTGTTTTAGGCTGCTCCAAGAATTCAAATGCAGACATCCACTTTTAATTTCATCATCATTTAACAGTCTTCTTTTGACTTTTTGCATCAAGACAGTTTTTACTTTTTACTACTTATTTTACCTATTCACTCACTAGATATTTTGCAATTTTTTGGCGCATTAGTGTACAATTTCACACATGAAAACATTGGTGGTTGTTTTAATTAGTTTTGCGTTTTTTTACTGTAAAACCTTCCATTTGTTCATGCTAGCGTGTAAGGATACCCCCACCTTCTTCTGAACCCGTCCCATATACTTCCAAAGTGTGCCCCCCCCCAATGTAGCCTTCAAAATATAACAAATGTATAACGAGTCAAAATATAGGTAAATGGATTTTTTTGCAAACATCACAACTCACCACTTGCTAAATGTAACATCACGAAGTCCTGCCGCATGTCTGGTATAGATTTAAATTTATAAAAATACGAATTCTGTGCATTTTTCGCTGTCTGGTGGTGGCGCTTTTTTGGCGCTTTTTAAAATGCATGCGCCAGGCGCCAGAGGCGCCACCGATGGTTAGCGCCAAGCGCCAAAAGCGCCATGGCGCTTTTTCAGACCCCGGCGCCAAGCGCCAATGGCGCCAGAGCGTTTTAGCGCCAAGCGCCAAAAGCGCCATGGCGCTTTTTGATTTGGCGCTAGCGCCAAGCGCCAGCGCCATGGCGCTTTTCCATCACTACTTGGGACTGCCACCTGGTGCCAATCCCAAGCCCTGTAAAGTGTAAAGTAAAGTGTCAAATGTAAAGTAAAGTGTCGAGTCAAATGTCAAATGTAAAGTCAAGTGTCAAGTCAAATGTCAAATGTAAAGTAAAGTGTCAAATGGAAAGTCAAGTGTCAAGTGAAATGTCAAATGTAAAGTAAAGTGTCAATTGTGTATCCAAATCTTATTTTTTCGTATCCAAATCTTATGTTTTTGTATCCAAATCTTATTTTGAAAAACAAGATTTGGATACAAAAACATAAGATTTGGATACGCAAAATAAGATTTGGATACACAATTGACACTTTACTTTACATTTGACTTAACATTTGACACTTTACTTTACATTTGACATTTGACTTGACACTTGACTTTACATTTGACACTTTACTTTACATTTGACATTTGACTTGACACTTTACTTTACATTTGACACTTTACTTTACACTTTACAGGGCTTGGGACTGCCCCCAGATCGATTGTTTTTATTGATATTTTTGCAGCGTGTTTTTCACCCATCACAGAGGGAGTTTTTCAAGGGAGGTAAATTTCACCCGGGTCATCTGGCCAACAGGGGGAGTTATTCGGGGGGGGGGGGGGTGTTATTGAATGGAGTTCTTATTGAAGTATTTAGGGTATTCCAAAGTGAAATTTTCTAGACTTTCATACAACCCTCCTTTTCTGGGCCGTACTCATTGGCCAATACTTCCAGTTGCATTCAATTTCAGACAAAATGCCCGGAAAAAGTGTCGGGCTAATTGAATTCCGCCCCTGGTAAATATCCCAAAGCTCTCATTTTGCTGATTAAATCAACGGTCAATGAAAAAATAGTCGCAAACCCTGTTTATCCGCGGTTTAACCGCACTTTTTTCAGTTCGCAATTCATCTCCCGAATCCGGGAACAATGAAAGCCCCGCGAACAATGAAACGCGTCCATGTGTCACAAAAGCTCCATCCATAATTTTCGGCGGCCGCCAGCACAAAAGCAACTGAAACTGGGACTGACAGAAAGCGGGGCTGATATGGGGATGATGGCAAGAAGAAATTGACAAAAGTTAATTTTTTTTTAATCTTCTGATTTTTTTATAGTTTTTGTAACTTTGTGGAAAGGCACCTTGAAATTGTAACTCTCGTTACCCATTGGTGTTGCGCACACTAGTTTACTGCCAGATTTTGGTCAACTCATAAATGGCCATTGAACACATTTGAGTTTACCAGAATAAGGTGTCTGTCAGAACAATGAAAATGTTGCCGACAGGCACCAAGGCCACCTGTGTCAACTTGTATTAGACCATTTTTCTGCTATTTTGTTACACTCCAGTTTGATAAAATAAATTGCATTGATGTTCACTGTTGGTTAAACGTTTGCAAAATTTGGCAAAAACTATGGAGGATACCCTCTTATTTAAGGGACCCTCTAAAATATTTACGGTACGCTCTAATATGAGTTTCAGCAAAAAGCTGACAAAATCAATATCAGGTATATACTCGGTGTACATGGTACTCTGCCCTTGCACTGATTTATGTCTCGTGTTGGAAGCGTGCCAATGATTATTGAATCATGCGATTTCTGTAAAAAGATTTAAAAAATTCATCGATGTGAACATGTTAATGAATAACATTATATCAACAATAAATTTTGTCATCTTTTATAAAACTCGCACGCGTTAAACATTGTTGGCACACTTCCAGCGGGAACCACGCATGCAGAGTGTAAAGTAACCGGAGAATACCATATATTTAAGGTAGCATGGTATTGCAAGTTGGTGCCCTGCCCATGATATAGCAAAAAGTAAAAGTCATTCAAGTTATTCAAAAATACAATTGAGGCGTCTAATTCTAAAAGTCGACAAGTCCACAAAATGTGATTTCGAGTAAATCGCATTTTAAGTTTCCGAGCCAATTCCAGGCCCGTGGTGCATGTCCAATTTGGCTCTCTCATGCTTTTCATAAAGTTCCATATGTTGACAATAAAGTGTCAAATTTTCAGCCCCTAATCTCAACGTATATGTGAAAAATGGGGTGTCCATAAAATTCCATTCGGTCAGAGCAAAACTGTTTTTGGGAGGGAAATGGACTTGTCGCCTTCTTGCACGCGAGAACAGTTTTGTTCCCGGGGAAGCCGAGGCTGCCTTATGGGAAAATTATGCACTTGTCGCCTTTTAGAAATCGGTGCCTATAGTGGACTTATCACATTTCTTGCGTTTTTTTCCCATCAAAAAAAGAATCGGAAGATGGACTTGTCGCCTTTTAGCCCAAAACTAAGTGGACTTGACGACTTCTTGCCCAAAATTTTTGCATTTTTCCCCAAAAATGTCGAATTTGGCACTTTGCCATATGGGCATGTGAGGTCAAAAAATTTATGGAAAATGATGAAAAATGTGCAGAAGTAGCCCCAGATGACGTTTCCGGGCCTAACTCGAAATTTTCATATTTTGGACTTGTCGACTTTTAGAATTGGACGCCTCAATTCACTATTATAACAGTACTTCAGTTAAAAAATTGCAAAACGACTCATCGTTCAACTGATGTGTGTTTTTTTTAACCAATTAAAAAGAAATTTTGAAGAAAAAACAACAAAAAAGCACACGTCTTGCCATCGTCACGGGGCGCAGACACCTTGCGCAACATGAAAAGCATGTAAATGTGCTTCCGCTTCACGACACCGAAAGAGCGCCATTCAAGCTAACGAAAAGCATTGTGTAAACACACAATGAGACCTGGGGGCAGTCCCAAGCCCTGTAAAAAGCCCTGTGAAATGTCAAATGTCATGCAAAGTGGCAAAAGTCATGGAAAATACCCTGTAAAATGTAAAATGTCATGCAAAGTGTCAAACGTCATGTAAAATTCCCGGTAAAATGGCGTTTGCCATTTTACCGGAAATTTCACATGACTTTTGACACTTTACATGACATTTGACATTTCACAGGGCATTGAAGACGGTTTGGGACTGCCCCCTGGGGTCACTGCCAGACCCCGTAAAAAGCCCTGTAAAATGTCAAATGTCATGCAAAGTGTGAACAGTCATGGAAAACCGAGTTGCCATTTTGCAGGGCATTTTCCATGACTTTTGACACTTTGCATGACATTTTACAGGGTCTGGGATTGGCACCTGTGCGTTTATGCGAGACTCGAGAATTGGACCGACACGCACCGGTTTTTGCGATCGCAAAAAATTGGCGCCGGGCTTCAAGGACGCCGCTAAAAAGCCTGCCAGGCTCCGAGGACAATTTAGATGAATGGCGCCATTAAAGACTTGTGATGGCGCCTTGAAAAAAGGCGCCGCTCTTAAAAAATGGCGCTGTTCCGTCACTAGGCAACTCGAAAAGTATTTTCTGAGAAAATTGACAATTCTAGTGATTTAGATTTTTCAGCTTCGATTTTCATTAAGCACATGAAGCTGATAAATATGATTCGCTAGAATTGAGAGTGCGTTTAAGCAAACAAAAAAAACAACTAAATATAGGAAACACCTTACAGTTATGGATTTACAAATCCGGCATATCTGTGCAAATGAGCATTGAGTTCACATTATGCAACCGACCAAAATCAAGTTTTGGCCCGACTTGAGTTTTGTCGGGTCAAATTTCGAACGCTATACATACACCACGCAAATAGGCGCACAGGGCGCAAAATTTTATTGTATTTTCGTGGCGCAATTTTCAAAAGGCGGGGCTGCCCAGAGCAACCCGAAAAATTTCAAAAGCTATCCATTCAAAAAGTGCTCGCTCATTGGCCGCTCTATGAAAGAACTCGGGAATACGACTTGTGTTAGTGATGGGATGGCGCCATTTTTGTGGCGTCAGATAAATGGCGTTTGGATGTTTGCGTTTCATTTTTTGGCTGATTTTATTTGTTTGCCGTTTTTAAAAACACTAAGACATCTAAGGCGATTTCTCATTTTCAATGGCCCTGCACACACTAGTTGACAAACAAAATGTCCGCAGTTAATAAACATGTTTCAAAAGCATTTGAGTTAACGGCAATGACGAGTCCGTAAAATATTTGTGTCTGGGATCAGATATGGCTAATTATTAGGAACTCAAATGTGTTCAAAACAGATTTATCAGTTTAGGAAATTTCGGTTGTCAAATGCACAGTTAAAAATGCGCATTTACTTTTACTCAAAAAGTATGCATACTCCAGTGCCGAGTAACTACGGATACCCATACTTTGAAAAAAAATCTGTACTCGCCTGTACGCATACTCTTTGAGAGTACTTGAGTGCAGTAGAGTAATTTTCCGAGTACAGAAAGAGTATTTTACTTTATATTTTGCCTATTTTTGGAACACTAACCACGAATTCACTGCATTTTCATAAAGAATACTTCTTAATAGAAAGAAAACACCTTTTTATTGTTCAGAAATATTCAGAATGCTCCCTTCTACATTTTCCAAACAGAAAATGTAATTTTACTCGCTTTTATGCTTTCCTGGGACAAAAAGTACTCACATTTACGCTCTCTGGAGGAAAAAGTACTTAACTCACGTTTACTTGCGAGTAAAAGTAAAGAAATTTGCTTTACGCTTTCTGTACTAGGTCTGGGTAAACAGAAAATACTTTAAGCTTACGCATACCTTGAAAAAAGTTTGGTACTTTTAACAACTCTGATCAAGCGAACTAGTGGGCGTAAACACATATTAATGAAAACATCATTATCCACATTCTCAAGTCTCAACAACTGAAGTTTAACTACTGCTACTTATGAATGGCCATTTCTGGGATAGTTGAGCGATAGATTCTGACTGATAATTTATCGTGTTGTTTGATGTTTTATGATATATTCTCTTTCAACACTCTTTACACTCGCAAGTTTCCGCTTCAAATTCACAATTCCCACCGAAACCCGTCCCATTTTGACAACTCTAGCCGAGAACATGAAAGGGGCCAAAGTTGTTTTGTGGTCACAACTAAGGCATAATGGGTCCCGGTTTATATTCATTCCGCGGGCCCGTCCGGGGCTTTATTCAAAATCCCAGCCCCATTCAATATAACATACAATAGTTATCAGTGTATTCGCAAATAGCCCATACATACAGCCCCCATTTGGGAACTATTCAAATGAAAATATCAATACTGTCGTTCAATTGAATTAATTTTCAGTGTCCCTCATTCGAAAGCATTGCTCCCTTATGATTATTAGTAGGTATTTGTTAGCCGCGTGGTTGCTTAAGCTTTCGTGTCTGCGTATGCAAAAGGATCTACGCAAAATCGTAACTGATTGCGTTGTGATACTCGCTTGGCTGCGGAAGAAAATGATTAGCGCTTGATTTCCGCTACAAAAAAATTTCTAGGTCTTCAAACGCTTCACTGTGCAGTGATGATTTTGCAAATTCATATTTGCGCATAAAAATGCACATACCTACTTCTGTACATGTGCTCCTTCAGAGACCATTTGTTTATGTGTATAATAAATATATGTCCCCTGGTATATATGAGCTATATTTATGGCTGAGAATTTCCATTCAATAGGCAGCAATTTTCTCTGATAATTTTCACAGATTCATAATGACAATGGGTGTTGTTCTGATTCAATTTCATAATTTCAAGCATGGATTTTCACATGAAAAAAAATCTGGGACCCCAGTTAAGTGAAGGGTGAATATTTTAAGTATACTATCCTGTTAAACCTCCAAAAAGCCTGTCAAGTTACAAGTAAATTGTCAGGTACCCTGTAAAGGTTCTGTCAGGAATTTGAAACGAAATTTATCTGAAATCGCGCTTAGGTAAAAAATGACACTTGTCGATCTAGAGCAAAAAGGTAGGTAAAATACGCAGCTTATAAGCTTGAGTAATGGAAACTATTCATATTTCCAGGCTCATTTTGCAATACCTTCCCATGACCATTCAGTCAATCAAAATGGGCAAAAATTCACAATTTTCCCCATTAGTCAGCCCAATAGGCGGTGAAAATTCCTTTGAAAATAAAATTGAATTTTGTGAATTTTCATCCATTGTATTATTTATTCAAGCGACAGTTTTCTTCGGGGAAGAAAGGAAGCGCATGAAAGCACTCATTCATATGACTTGCCGCTTTTCATATTTCCCATTTTGTGCCATTTCAAAGGCGTATAGGATTTTTCAATGGGCAGGCTGAAATGAATTGCAATTGGATTTTATCCGCATTGTGATCAGATCTGGCTTCAGATTTATACACTATATAACTGATAACAGCCCCGCTTGAATAAGATCGCATGCGAAATTTGTCAATTGAGACATTTTACATGTGCACTGTACATATTTCGACAGACTTTTATAAGGGGGAACTTCGCAATTTTTTGTCACAAGTTTCAAGCATGATTCTGTCCTCTCATTCCATGAGATGTGCTTTATTAACACAATAACATGTCATTTTTGTTCAAATTCGACACAACAAATTGATCATATGCATCAAGGGGGGAATTATTCAAGGGGATTCTTTTGTCCTCATCCGTCTTAGAGGGAAGGGATTTTTCAAGAGGGGGCATTATTCAAGGGGGTATTTATTCAAGCAAATACGGTATAGTTATACCCATGTAGGTGTTTTTGTAGACATTTATCTGATTTTGTAATTCTTAGTTTCAGTTAGTAAAAATTAGGACGCCAAAAGCAATGAATACATTGCGACTAGTTTCAATGAAACTTTTTATGTACACAACAGTATACATGCCGCCCTACCAGCAGTGTCTTAGATGGCAAATATATTTATCCTTTTAAAATATCTAAATATTATATTTATGACAACGAAAGGTATTTAGGCTGAATATTCTGCCCCGCCAATTATCGCATTCAAATATGTCACCCAAATCACACCTGTTTTACTTTTTTTTGTAAAAATCGATGAAACAAATATTCGTATCGGCTACAAATTTGCACAGATTAGAATGATTGGATAAATTTGCATGCATTGGAAAGAAATCTGTGAGTGTCGGAGCGTGTGATCAAACATAAATACAGGCCTCGAAATAAATCGATCAATTTGTCGTAGCGCATGCAGCAAATGCACGTAGGGGTATACTCAGCGGACCGCGTGCTAAGCATTTTCCTGGAGGAAACACTCCATCATGACGTCATCATTAACAAGATAAAAATAATTCCAACAAAAAACGAAAAAACATGACGGGAAAAAACATTCCTGGTTTGTACGCGACTCCAATTTTTTCTTTTTAAAAATATTTTTCTTTTTGTGAAACTGCATACATAAGTATCCAGCTCGCGCGTTATCGACCAAGACATAAATAATTTCGGGCGCATACGTTGCGGTCCGCTGAGTATACCACACTTTTCAAATAATTTTACATGCAAATGCAGCTTACATTTAAAATATACAGTGTCATGATTTGTTTTCACACTGATGTGAACACACCATGATGTTGTCATTGTCCATGGCACTAGTGCTGATACAAAAATTGACACTGTTCATCTTGTACATATTGCCAACACACACACTAGTTTACCAACATGAAATGTTTACCATTCTTTACCATTTTGATGAACTGTTTTGCCAAAGCAGTACGAAACACTGTACAGATTTGTACAGTGTTTCGTACTGTTTTGTCAAAACAGTTTACCAAAACTGTTCAAGCATGTGATGTTGGTAAATTAGTCTGTGTGGGCCCATTACTGTGCCACCATTGGCACTTGAAATTATGACCCAATAGGTACCTTGAAATTATGACCATGAGGCTTCATTCATGATCACATCATTCATTTATCATTAGTCTTCAGTTTTTTTTATAAAGTATAGCACTCAGATTGTGATGTGCATGTCATGAAAAGTGGATGTTTTTTGCACCAATTAACATGTGAAAAATGTGAATGAAGAATGACATTCACCAAAAACTTATGATTACTTTACTGGATTGTGGCAGTGTGGGTTTCAATTTGATTGGCAGATTGAAACTACAAACACCAGCATTTCAGTCACCACAGTTACAGGAAACTCATCTTTGTGTGAGGAAATCATTTGCTCAAGTTTTTGAGATGCTATGCTCTCTGTGTAGTGCATTTGTTAGTACTATTATATGCTAATTTTGTGCAGACATGACAAATCAATGATGTTATTGAATTCCATTTCATGTTGCACAGTGTCATTGGATTGTGTCACTGTAAATGCATTGTAATGGAATGATGAAAATAAACATTTTTTATAAATTTTGATGTGAAATATGTTACAATGCATTGCCCAATGTCCACTGAGTGGATTAAGATTTTGACTTGTATTCTGTCCACTTCTAAGTACATGCAGCCACTGCACCAATCCATTGCACAATTCAAAATGTATTTTTGAGATTTTATTTATTTATTGATATGCATTCATGCAATAAATATGGGCACCCATTATGGTGCAACATGAATACGCATGTGTGGAAACTCAAACAAAATCCCACCATAAAATTATAGAATGGATGAAAAGCACAAAGGGGCATATTTTTCAATGAATTTTTTGTTCTATATTATGTTGCCCTGTATCTCACGCCCATGCTCAATTGCTCAGTCTTGTCAATTCTCAGTTCCTAGTAATTTTCGTTTTTTAAAGTGTTTTGATTTATGTTCAATATATTTTTTTAATAAACAACTCATTAGACGTTAATTGTCACTGAAATTACAATCCTTGAGTTTTCAGTGCCCGTGTGTGAGTATACTGAAACCGATGGAGCAACATGCTTAAGGAAACTTAAGCTTAAATCGCAGATAAATTCTCAACCAAATACCCGGATAATGAAAACAATTAAGTGCCATTCTAATAAGAAAAAATGCCTCTTGTTTTTTATTCAGATGGGATACTGTTGATTTCACTGTAAAGTGGAAGCACATTACCTTGCGGCCCAGAGATCCGAAATGGATACATAGATCTGTTCCAAACACACTTAAGTTTACCAAAATGAATCATTTTGATCTCTGTCAAAAGTGGTTGACGGATTTATCATTCTGGTGAATTAAAATTTGCCGAATGCTAATTTATCAACTTTGGAGTTTATGTACTTTAACTATGTAAGTTGTGTGTGTTTAGTGGATTACAAACAATGATTACTTGAGTAAATCGAAATTTCCTTAAACTCCTCAAAAATTACTGACCATTCCAGACTATTTAGGTACCTATTCTGTTTGTAGGGGTAAAATAAATACATGACCTTGGGAGGGCCTATCCTAAAAAGTAAATCAGGGATCTCCATACAAGTACCTAATCATATTGAAAACTACATTGGACAAAATCTTTCCGAAATGTGAACTACAAATATCTTCAGTCAACTGAACTGAGCACACCAAGTGCAAAAGTAACACGAAAAGTAGAAAGTGGTAAATAATGTTTTAAAAAGTGAAAAGACTAAACAAAGTGTAAACCAGGATTTGTATTGCCACTTAGATATTTTTACTTGTCATCTGTCACTTATCTAAAATACCACTTACATATGTACAACCTTACTTTCCACTATTCTTTTCACTTGTCCACTTGCGGAATCAGTCCCAGTATTTGTATTGTTGTAGAATAAAGGAAGATATGTCATGTCACAGCCAAATGCACTTTGGCCCGGGCACAGAAACAACCATTGTAAAGGTAAAATGCTATTGTATTGTAAAATAGATGAATTGTATAGGGCTTCTATTGTAATTTCACTCAACGTATTATATATGGTCAAATTGAAATAGCATTCTTCCATTGTACAACCACCCCCAAATGTATGACAAAATGTGCGGTCAAATACATTACGGGGTGTTTTGTTTGGTTTTTTCAAATTGAATTCCTGGATATTTAATTCACTGAGAAACGATAAAAGTGTGCAAAATATTCGGTGTTTTCATAAAGTTTTTGTTGTGTTGATGATTAGGTAAATAAATTTGTTATGAAAAAGTGCTCTCTTCCTAGTAGATTGAGGTACGAAAAAGTTTCGGTCGGTACCAGGTTAGTGATGTAAAGCCACCGGGGCACCGGTGCCCCGGTGCTCGGCACCTAAGGGCACCGGCACCGGTGCTGGTGCGGTGCCATTGCAATCTTCAGGGGTGCCCTGCCGGTGCCGGTGCCATTTTTTTCAGAATAGGACCGGTGCCGGTGCGGTGCGGTGCCATTTTTTTGCCGGTGCCAAAGGTGCTAGCACCGGGCCAAAGTAAAAGGCACCGGGAAAGGCACCGGTGAAGGCTTCATGTGCTGTGCAATTTTGTAAATATGTGCTTATTCATATTTCAAAAAACAGCAATATACCTATTTACCCAACCGTTTTATGGCTTATTTTGTAAACATCCCATCAAAGAAATATACCTAGGTATGTGATATCCATTATACCTGATATATGATCTGATGAGCGAATCTAAAATTTTGTTGAATTTTAAATCATTTTTATATTTTATATTTGTTTTACTTTTTTGTTCAAAATTTGTTGTCAGTTTATGACAGAGATAGTTCCGTTCTCTGTACAGCAACGACTCCGATCAGTAGACAATAGTGGCTATGGGCAACGTAGTGTATTAAATATTTTATCGTTCATTTGGAATCACTGTAATTGCTTCATAAAAGTGATCGCCACATAATTCTGATCATTTTAAGTGCTTAACCATCAAAATCGGTGGAAAATTCATGGAAATATGGACTTCCGAAGTTGTCGCCACTGAGAAACTGCCCAATATTTACTTCGGAAATCACAGCCCGGTGCGGTGACTTTCGGTGCTAGCACCGGCAACCCGCCGGTGCCCTTCGGTGCCGGTGCCATTTTTTCCAAAAGGCACCGGTGCCGGTGCGGTGCGGTGCCATTTTCTGGCCGGTGCCCCAGGGTGCCAGGTGCCCTTTTCATGCGTTGGCAAAGGTGCCGGTGCGGTGCGGTGCCATTTTTCCCGGTGCCTTTAACATCACTATACCGGGTACCCGTTCAAAATTATTCCGACTCGGCTTCGGGTGGGCTAGAGTTCAACACTTTTTATCTAGGTACCTATTTTAGATTGCATTAAAAATTTCAGTCTACATCCATCTGAAAAAAGAGCTCGATATTCAATTTTCGATTACAAAAATCGTCAGAACCATCGCGGAAATGATGCAAAAATACACATCCTCCAAGAAAACCAAAGTGATAAAAATAGCGTCTCAATGCCTACGAAAACAGGAAACAGGAAACCATCATCAAAATCGATCCCAAATTAAATTACATCCACACAGAAAAATTAACCTTGGCCCCCAATTCTGAACCACCGTGTAAAAATTGCATTGAAACTCACGGGGGGTGGCACAATACACAATATCCGCCCCGGACAATACAAAACAGAAAAACGCCCGGCTGAATGGTTCCATGTAAAATGCGCGGGAACCTTTTATGCTGCCCCTGAAGCTTTTGTGCCCATTTTTCTATTATATTCGATTTGATTAAAAATCCATTTCTCCAAAACCATAGATTCTATTTTCATTTCTATGCCCAATTTTCGGTTACCGGGCACAATGTGTGGTGTTTTTCAGGTGGTTTTCTTCAGTGTCAAGTAAAAGAGTGAATACATTTCGTCAAGTAAATATATTTCGCAATACTTTGGTTCTATTCTAAATACTTCGTCTGGTACTTGTAAGATATTTAACAAATGACAAGTTTATTGCATTAATTGGTTCAATTTTATGTGCCAGTAAGTTTTGAAAGTTACCGCATTTCATCGAATTATGCTCACTTTGTAGATTGAAAGTTTTATTCACTCCTACACCCTTGAATTGACCCCCTGAAAATTTGCCAACGAAATAATAAAAGGGTATTTCGAGGAAATACGTCCTCGAAATACCCCCAGGGGGTTTATTAATTCGTCAGCAAATTTTGAGGGGGGTCAATTCAAGGGTGCAGTAGTTGATTAAACTTTCAGTATGTCAGTCCACAGACACGCGCTAGTAGACAATCGATACTTTGATAGGTTTTGAGCAAAAATTCACAAAAATATATCAATCATCGCAGGTATCGACGTATTTTATTCAACAAATTACAGGCATTATAATTACAGAAAGTTATATACCCTACCTAAATATGTCGAATACCTTCAAGGATAACTACTCAGTTGGGCAAACTTTTCTAGCAGCCAATAAAATGCGGTTCAAATTAATCGGAAATCTTCCAATGGATAATCGATCGCGGTGCAGTTATGCAGCTTCAATCGAATTTTCGCCGTCAAATTTTCACCAAAAAACAACAAAAACCAATCTACGCTGGTGGCAGATGGGTGGAGTCACGTGAATGAACAAAAATGGTCGGTTTTTCTTGTTGTTTTTTTTCCTACAAGTTTTCGATTTTTGTGTACTGCGGATTTTTTTTGTGACACAATGCGTAAATGGATTTAAGGTATTACAAATTGTCAGGAAACCTGTGTAAGTTGTGTAAGTAAGTTGCTATGAACACATTTGCAAAATTTTATCTAAAAGTATATAAAAATAACGTGCGTGCAAAAAAATCAATTCCAAATCAATTGACGCACTGATAAGGCTTGGAGTCTGACTGAGTACCTGAGCAGCTTAATGTGTAAACTGAACTTATTCTGGAAACTGAAACTCTGAGATATTTCAAAGATTCCGTCTTTGTGTGCACCTGCCCTTAAAATACCAGGATTTCTGACAATACCGAGAAAAGATTTAAAAAAATTTAAAAACCATTTACCCAATTTTCAGTTTCAAGAATGAGTTTTGATTTCCAGTATCTCTGCACCATGTAAAAACGTTCCGATAAACTTTATTATCGTTTGATAAAATAGTTGAACACCCCCTTCATTATTATACAAAACCCCCACTTTTGTTTACACAAAAAAAATGTAAATAGAATAAAGAGACAAACCACATAACTCGTAAATATATTTCATACATGAATGCACCCATGGGATTTACCTGTACACACTAACGATGCAAAAATCGCCATGACTTTGGCGCCAAGCTCCAGAAACTCAATGGTGTTTTTCAGACCATGGCGCTGAGCGCCAATGACGCCATAGAAAAGAGAACCACACGCCATAACACCATGGCGCCTTTTCATCACTAGTACAGACAGTGTGTTCAATTGTAAACAGATTAATAGGTGAAAAGACTAATCTATCATAACAACTCACTGTGTGATGGAATGATGCATGGTGTGCAAACTGCAATTTTGTGCAAATATGTAATGTCTGTGCATTTGCATAGACGGGGAAGGTCTTTCAAGGGCATTGGGAGTGGGACCCAAAAGTTGTTGTAATGTCGTTATGAAGATTAAAGTTGAAATGCACGATGGATCTACCTACATCAAAAGAACATACGAAATGTGTTAAAAACAATAACAACAATAATGCCAAAATATAATAATCAGATGAATCGAAACTTGCCCTCAGGAGCGAATTTGAGCCCGTGCCATTATGCATCTAGGTCCATCATGCACCTAATTCTACCCATTATGCCTCTAGACCGATTACTCACGAGTACTCACTTACTCGCATACTTTTTGAAAGTATGTGAGTACAGAAAATGTATTTTAAGGGGACAGAAAATGTCATTTTGCCAGACAAAAAGTGACAAACATAGGACATTTTCCTCAAAGTGGCGTTTACATGGTTTCGTGTGCTGACAACAAAAAACGAGTGAAAAAGTTCCATAATTCCGGAATAAAGTCCCATATCTGCAAGGAAAGGCACTGAAGTATACTCACCAGTTAAGTGTACACACATGCCAATTTGCAGATAATTTGTGCCTGTCGTTCAAGACTAAATTATGCTTGTCAGTTTGGTTTCAAAACAAAACCAAACCGACAACTGTAATTTGTTTTTTAACTCGTGAGTGACATGCCAGAATTATCTGCAAATTAGCATGTGTGTACACTCAACTAGTGAGTATTCTTCACTGCTTTGTCTTGCAGATATGGAACTTTTTTGTGGAATTATGAAACTTTGTCTTCTTTTTTTGTCAGCACAAAATGCAGTGTAGACACCACTATAAGAAATACTTATCGGGAGAGAAAAAAAACATCTTTGATGTATTTCAGGGTAAAAATTGCAAAAATACCGATTTTTACAATATTTTTGTGAGAAAAATACCTACTTTTACATTTTCTGTGAGAAAAATACCCATTTTTTCCCTGGGAAAAATACTCAATTTTACAATTTCTCTGGAAAAGAGTGTTTTACTCACCTTTTACACAGTGTAAGACTAAAAATAAAATACTTTATTCAGGGGCGAGTAAAACAAAAATACTTTACGTTTACGTTTACTTTAAAAAAGTTAATTACTTTTAACAACTCTGGTTAGATGCATTATTTGTCTAGATGCATAATGGGTAGAATTAGGTGCATGATGGGCCTAGATGCATGATGGGTAGAATTAGGTGCATGATGGGCCTCGATGCATAATCGGTTTAGATGCATCATCGGTCTAGATGCATAATCGGTTTAGATGCATAATGAGTCATACTCAGCCAATTTTGCAACCCGTAAAATGTTAAATTTCGCGCAAAACTTGTAGGTTGGCATAAAAATTCACGAAAAAATGCGTTTTTACCGAGCCTTTGACATTTAACAAAATTTTATGTTGTGCATTCTGAAATTTCACGTTATATTTACGTTTTCTTTTCTAAGATGCGGAACTGGCCCTGAACTTAAGGGAACACATGCAACATATTTACTTACCGTATTTCTTCTGATAGAAGAGCGCCGTTCTATTTTTTCGTCAACTTTTTTACCTGCCGTTCCATTAGAGGTGCCGTTCTATTGGAGGCTGCCGTTCTAGTTTTTCTCCAATTTTGTCACAGATTTCTCATTTCAAAATAGCCTTATTTTTAATGAAGCTTGAGCCATATTTTTATATCTGAGCATCAATTTGAGACTTTTAAGTGTTAAAACGCCTATTGCTTTGCATGTTCTCACCATATATTTTTGATTCATTTTTGTGTTTTGGAACACTCCCAACGTGACTCCTACCTGCCATTCTATTTGAGGTGCCGTTCAATTGGAGGCTGCCATTCTATAGTTTTCGTGAGCGCAAAAATGTGCCAAAACCTGCCGTTCTATTGGAGGTGCCGTTCTATTGAAGGTATGCCGTTCTATTAGAAGAAATACGGTACCTAAACTTTTGCCAAGCGATGCATTTTGTCATGAAACTTTCATATGCTTGAATCCTGAATAGTCCTAATATTTTCTGTAAACAGTCCATCCATGTGAATTTGTGGCATGTTGATTTTGCCAAGTAATTTCTCACTTTTCTTGATTTTGCATTTTGATGGACAATCTGCCACGGCTGGTTCCAATCCCACGACCTGTAAAATGCCCTGTGAAGTGTCAAATGCCATGCAAAGTGTCAAAAGTCATGTAAAATGCCCTGCAAAATGTCAAATGTCATGCAAAGCGTCAACAGTCATGTAAAATGCCCTGCAAAATGTCAAATGTCATGCAAAGTGACAACAGTCATGTAAAATTTCCTGGAAAATGTCAAATGTCATGCAAATTGTCAAAAGTCACGTAAAATGCACTGCAAAATGGCTATTTTTTCATGGCATTTTACATTACTTTTGACACTTTGCATGACATTTGACATTTTACATCTGGGACTGCGCCCTGCATGTAAAGTGTGATAGAAACATACGGAGCACAGCGGGTGTTTCCACTCGAAATTCTTAATTATGTAGCGTGAGATTTTTACTAAATATTCTGTTGATTTTAAACTCGAGTGACTTATTGTTACGTAATGTTTGACCGGTTAGATATGAATACCCACCTACTTAAATATGTCTGAAATTCGAGTTTCTATGAATGGGTTCCATTCGTTACATGATTTCAAGTGAAATAAAACTACGTTACGTTTCATTCGATCAGCGCCAACTTTCGGTTTCATATTTCAATTTGATATGGCACGTTTCGGCAGGGGTCTCGAATGGGGGGGGGTTGGTGTGGGGGTTACCCCCCCCCCCAAACCGCCCAGCTATCTATCTATCCCGGAGGCCGCTCAGCTATCTATCTATCCCGGAGGCAAAATTTTGGGCTACTACCCCCTAAACCCCCCCCCCCAAATCGCTCAGCTATCTACCTATCTGGAGCGATTTTTCAGAAACTATACCCCAATTTTCGCTCAAAATCGCTATTTTTCATACCTATATATAGATTTTCACCTCCAAAATCACTGGTTCATGCGTCTAACTGCCTATTTTCAGCCTTTTTTAAGTACTATATGCTCTTGTATACACATTTTGAGCTATTTTACACCTACTTTTAGCGATTTTTCTCCCTTTTCTTCCTTCTAAACCCCTGATCACCATAGTTGGCAGCTTTGAAGTTTTTTCATTCAAAAATCTCTACCCCCCGAATGTTGGCACTTAGCCAGAAATTGAAGTATACAAAATATACTTCAAAGTGTCCCCCAACTTACTAATTTGTCACCGTTGGCTAAGTTCCAATGTGGGCCATATTAATGGCCCACAAATTTTTAATATAATTTTTGCCTGATCACCATGGTTGGCAAATGGGTTTTTATGGATGCATAACTCTGCCAATCAAGGCGGGATTGTGCTTCAAAAGCCAGAATTGGTCAGAATTGGCACCCATCCAGCTCTGAGTGGAGTGGCGATGTTTGAATAACTTATGTAGGGCTACAGTCGTTCTTTCTCTGGCAAATGACCAAATTAGGCTAAAAATGGTTGGTTTAACCATTTTGAGACTTTTCAGCAGCAGAAAAGCCTCACACTACATCTATGGAGCTACACAAGTGTGTGGATACCCTACAGGTGGGGGACAGGTCACTGGGTAACATTTTTATCATATTTGCAAATGTCAAATTCAACATTGCCGAGCTTTGCTGCTTCATTGCAAATGCCAGCAGGATCGAGCAGACATGGCAGAACCACACATTGCACAGAAGGCTTAGTGCTTTCAGCTAAAGCGATCTGCTTTTCCTGCAATATTGCAATTTTCATGACAATTTTCAAGGCAAAATTGAATGTTAGAAATTAATGTGTTTTTCTTCCTGTTTCCTGCTTCTCAAAAAGAATTCAATTTTGCACTGAAAATTCTCATGAAAATTGCAATATTGCAGGAAAAGGAGATCGCTTTAGCTGAAAGCACTAAGCCTT
>CAXIWS010000634.1:0-11558 GCA_964036195.1 Sphaerolaimus hirsutus | reverse complement strand
AAATAATATATTTTTGATTAACTCCTTGGCGCTTTTTGGCGCTTTTTAAAACGCTAGCGCCAAGCGCCAATGGCGCCACGGCATCATAGCGCCAAGCGCCAAAAGCGCCATGGCGCTTTTCCGTAGCACAGCGCCAAGCGCCAATGGCGCCACAGCAAAAAGGCGCCAAGCGCCAAAAGCGCCATGGCGCTTTTTGCTTTGGCGCTAGCGTCAGGCGCCAGCGCCATGGCGCTTTTACATCACTAATTAAAATATTTCTCAAGCTTCATTAAAAAAATAAATGTTCAAATGAGAAATGTGTGAAAAATTGGTGGAAAAATAGAACCGGGAGCCTTCAATGTAACGGCACATCGAATAGAACGGCTGGTAAAAAGTTGTCGAAAAAATAGAACGGCGCTCTTCTATTACAAGAAATACGGTAGCATATTAAAGAATGTTACACATGTTAGAAGCGCTCTTACACAGAATCCGCCTGTCCAAGAAAAAAATGTGTCGGTCTAATTGAAATCTCATCCAATGTGAAATCAGAGCTGCTTCCAAATAGAATATAGATTCAATATAGAATATTTGCTTTTGCTTATTTGTGTAGATGAGTACCGTATTTCCTCGAAATACCCCCCGGGGGGTGATTGTTTCATAGTGGTCCCGAGAGGGGGGGGTTAAACGAGGGGGGGGTATTTCGAGGGGGGGGGTTATTGTTTCACAAGAAAATTTTTGAAAACCAAGTACGAAATTGTCGTCTGAAACGTACGCAGACGTCGAAAAATGCAACAAAAACCGCCATTTATAAGGTTCTGTAGACTAATATTAGTATGTAGATGGTATGTACACTGTTCTAACGTGACACCGACATCGTTTTAACGTGTGTTCTGCAGTACACTGAACACAAACTACAGTTATTGTCATGTACGTTCCCTTTACACTCAATTTGGGGGGGGGGGGGGGTATTTCGAGGAAATACGGTATGTCGTTTGTTGAAAAAAATATTTTTCCCGCTGCGGCTGCAGCAATGACTTGGCACTGTGACAAGAGAAAAACAACTGAAAATATTGACCACTGTACCTGAGATAATCATTTTTGATTCCCGTCAACAGTAGTTAATGGATTCTTGATTTCAGTCAACTCAAATTCGTTCAATGCTGATTTATCTGTTTTTGAAATTTTTGGCTGTAAACAAAATAGAGCGTTTACAACACAACACACACAACTTATCACACACACAACACTGATAAATCTTTGAACACATTTTGTTCACCGAAATGTGGTGTCCGCCGAATACTGTTTACCCACTTCGCAAATGATTCATTCTGGAAAATAAAAAAAAAGTGTCTAAAACAGCTTTACCAGTTTGGAAACTTCGACCCTAAACTAGTGTAAAAATATACAGCAAAAAATGGTTGTGTGAGTGCGCGGTGAAGCGTCGTGAAGGGACTTCATGCCAAACACTTCACGAAACTTCACGAAGCGCGCTAGCATTCCACACACTTCTGGGAAATCTGCGTGAAGCCACTTCACGCTTCTTAATATTTATGGCGTTTGCGAGTGAAGCGTGTTGAAGCGCCGTGAAGTGTCTTCCACATATTTGGAAGCGCCGTGAAGGTAGGTGAGCGTTTGTAGCTTCACGAAACATCACACACCAATTTTTGAGGTGCTACCAAGTGCTACCTTCGGACTTCGGAAACTTACAGACAACATAACCTACTTCCTATAGTGAGTGGACAACACGATTTGCAAATAAAATTACCGTAATTTGGTGAATAACGTTATCAACACGTGAAAGTAATGTATTATGAGGTCAAGTGTAAATATGTAACTTTTTTGTTGATTATTCAGATGGTACATGGTAGTTTTAAGTGCAAAGTGCGTTGTCATTTGAATATATGTGACAATTATTTATAATATTATACGCACCTCTGTTCTGTTATTATATGTAAATATACCTAATACTAATTAAATTAGCGTAAAAAGATGCCGGCGTGATTTCTTAAGCGACCATGGCACAGAAAAAAACTTGAAAAACTCTTTAAAAGCTCAAATTTAACCTACAGACATATGAATCGATTATTTCTCTTTGTAGAGAATGGGGATGCAGAATGTAGATGATTGAAGATTCAATCTTCAAATACATGTGTTCAATATAATGTATGCTTACGCATGCTCTATGTAAATATGTAGATACATATTTGCAAATTCAATACAGTACCCAATCCGCGCATGTACACTTTTAATATCCCCTAGGCTCGCAGCTTTGCTTAATAGCGGTAAATAGTAATCGAAACATGTGCGAAAACCAGGTGCCAGTTCCGAAAAATGAGAAGTGAGAAGTGAAATGGCAAAGGCGAAGTAAAAACGCAAAGGCGAAGTGAAATGGCAAGTGAATTGGCAAGTGAAATGGAAAAAGCGAAGAGAAATTACTATTTATTTTTATTCTTTTACTTCGCTTTTGCCAATTCACTTGCCATTTCACTTCTCACTTCTCATTTTGTGGAACTGGCCCCTCGCAAATGTTTATATCATCAAACAGGTAAATTGACCTGCCTCAGCTGAATGAATCACGCCAAACCTACAAAAATTCCGCGCCAAAGTCATGGCGCTGGCGCCATAAACCATCGCTATTCTAAAAACTCTTATCTGAAAAGGTGACATGCTAGAGGCGCCCTGCAATACTTAGTTACCATGGCAACGTAAAAGCGTCGCAAGCTTCAGGCAAACAACTGCACTCACTCGGTGGGCAAAATTGGTTATGGATTTTGGCACCGGGAACCTAATGCCATGCCGCTTTTAAATGAGGGGAGAAAGTCATTTCACGTGACAAGTAAATTGTAAAATGACAAGTAAATTCATCGTGAGTAGGAATACTTTTCAGTAATAGGTAAGTTTACTTTTGTCGCTTGATGTATTCATCATCAAAAGCTTTTCCTAATGTTTTCTGTTTTCTCCGGAACGGTTGTTAACTTAGCCCTGGTTTCACTCCCAGACCATGTAAATTCTAATCTCTTTCCAGATAATAATATGATATAAAATGTCAAAAGTAATGTAAAATGCTCTGTAAAATGGCAAACGAGTTTGCTTATTTTCCATGGCATTTTACATGACTTTCGACAGTTTGCATCACATTTGACATTTTACAGGGTCTGAGAGTCCCCACTGGTTGATGAACTCGTACCGAATATTTGGAAATCATTAAAACCAAATCAAATATAGGTAAATCGGCTATAATTAGGTATTTTAGCCCCAGTGCCAATAATTCCACCGGGAATCAAGTATGAACCATTCTGAAATTTGATTTTTTAGCACGAGCGGCCCGCGTAGAATCCAATTTGTCTGGATCATTAAAACTTCGCTCTTAGTTGCGAAAAGCGAAAATGACGGATACCGTATTACTTCGAATAGAAGCGAGAGTCTGCAACTGAAGGTACACTTTTTCGACTTTTTTTGTCAAGAAATAAGTAAAAAGGAGGGAGGTGTCCAATAAGAGGGTCGTGTAAAATTACTGGAACAGGGGGCAATCCCAAGCCCTGTAAAGTGTAAAGTAAAGTGTCAAATGTAAAGTCAAATGCAAAGTAAAGTGTCAATCAAAACAAAAAAGAAAAGATTTTATTACTGAACTTTGCATGACTATTGACACTTTACTTTGCTTATGACTTTTACATTTGACACTTAAGTTTGCATTTGACTTTACATTTGACACTTTACTTTACACTTTACAGGGCTTGGGATTGCCACCTGTGTGACAAACGCTGAAAAATAAATAAAAAATGGCGTCGAACGCAGTGCAGTCAGCATTCAATATGATAATTGTGAGGTTCAAACCGATGACTGTCAAACAGTTACATCATTGCGTCCAATGAACATTTCCGGCACCCAGCGCCAAAAGACAATGGCGCCAGAGCAAAATGGCGCCAAGGGCCAAAAGCGCCATGGCGCCCTTTTCTTTGGCGCTAGCGCCAAGCACCAGTGTCGGGCATTTTGTTACTGCCTCCTGGTAAAAATAGCGCCAAGGGCCAAAAGCGCCATGGCGCTTTCTGCTTTGGCGCTAGCGTCAGCCGCCAGCGCCATGGCGCTTTTAGTCCAAACCATTAATAGGTACATATTAAATTTTAAATTGATTATCTGATATAAAATGTTGCTCAAGTTTCATTAAAATTGAACCATTTTCAAAAGAGAAATGTGTCACAAAGATAGGACGGGTAGTGGGAACCTACAACAGAAGGGGGGGGGGGGGTTAAAAGTTTATGAAAAAATTGAATGGTGCTGTTATATTAAAAGAAAAATGGTATACCTAATTATTTACATCTAAAAGTGAAAACAACGGTGTTTAAAAAAACTTCACGCTTACGATTTTATGGTTCCTTGTTATTTAAAAAATAACTAACATTTTAGTATAAATACTCAGAATTTAGAACGTGAATTTACGCTTACACTTACGCTTTCCAAAAATATCAGTATTTTAACAACTGGTATGTCTGGCTGCTATTAGAAGAAATACGGTATTTTCTATGTTAATATTTAGGTATGTTCGTTGCATCGTTAGCTCCTTCAAGAACAACCTAAATGTGTGTATTAATTTTAATTTACATACCTAAATCCCAGACATCATAAATAATAAATGAGACCTTGTTGAGATGAAAGATAGTATTTATCACTTTCAATTTATGCAAATTTCTGGTAAAAATAAATCCAAACACATACAGTGATCCAATTTTGTGTAACTTATTTCCAATCCTGTAATCAAAAAAACTGTAATGTGAAAAATAATAGAAATATTTATTAGAATGAAACAGAAAAGTTCACAGTCAATTCACCTTTCACTAAGATAAATCCCCAGGGGAGTTATTCATCTGGGGACTTTGACTGGGGAGTTTTTGAGAGGTAGAGTTATTTTTGTCAGAATTTTCACTCAAAAGCATGATCAATTTGTTGCATGAATTAGGTTACCTAAATTAGGTTTTATAGAAAAATCTTTTTTATATTTACATAACGAGACATCTATCCCACCCAACAAAAAGGGAGGAGTTATTCTAGGAGGGGAGTTATGTTTTCCCCGCTTGGATATACTCCAGCAACATTACACCTTACAATGATATCTACCATATCCCATCTGAACAAAAGAACAAACATAAAAAAATTTCCCATCATATTTATGAAATTGCTTCTAGTTTGGGTGAATTTGGTGCAGTTTTCCATGTGACCTTATTCATCACAATATGGTATCATTTATTGTAAGGCGATCTGTCTGTCCAGTTTAACATGGGAGGTTTTTTTGGGTGGGGGGTTGTTGGAGGGGGGGATTTAGAATATTTACCTATAAATACGGTAAATCTCACCTGTTCTGTGTAAAAATAAACCAATTTTTTTTCGCATCACATTACGTTTCTATTCCTGTGGGTAGAAATGTTATGACAGCACACAAACAACTGAAACCCACATCACAAAATCACCAGCATCGGTGGTGAAAAAAAGTGAAAAGTGAAAAAAGACACTGGTTAAAAGCCCTTCAGGGTGCCAATTCCGTAAGTAGAGAAGTAAAAAACGATTTGAAAAGTGAGAAGAAAAATGTGAAGTAAAAATTATAAGCGAAGTAAGCTCTTGACATTTTGCTGGACTTATTAAATTACTTTGCTTTTAACTTTTTAGTTTTCATTTCACCTTGCTTTTTACTTCTAATATCCCAAACCATTTTTTTGCCTCTCCACTTGCAAAAATGACCCCTAGTTAAAAACAAATGGAATTCTAAATATGTAGGTAAATATGGTAAAAATACCCATGTTCAACATTTTAAAGTAGGTATGCAAAAGTAGTTCAGTGCAAAAGTAGGTGCAGGTGTTAAAGTTTTCAAATTGAGAATGTTTAATTAAAACAGTGTGGGAAGGGAATATGGTATTCGTTATAATTGGTCTCCAAGGTGGTATTTTCTGGTCGTTTTTAGATCCGTAGTAGACAACAAAAAATAAAATAAAAAATTTATCGCTAATAAAAAATAGAACCCTTCATAATTTTGCACAAGCTAGGCAAAATTTTACACTTTAAATGCGGAGAAATTAAACTTGTCAAAGTGAAAAGCAGGAGTATCCCACGCAGATATCATGAGTTCGGAAATTCTTCTCTACACAGAGTACTCTACCTCAATTTTCCGGAAATAATAAATGATGTTGTGTGTGACATTCATTTATTAAAATAGGTATACCTAGGTATACTCGAATAAGTCCCCTCTAAAATATCCTCACTTCGAATAACTACCCCTGTTAGCTTACTGAGAAAAAATGACACCCACTTCGAATAACTCCCCCTTTAGCTGACTGAGGACGAAATGGCACTCCCTCGAATACACCCCCCCCCCTCTTTGATGGGTGAGAAAGGCGTCATGTACAAAAAACGTTGTAGGCTTGTGTTTTTTCAAGCATAAAGCATTTTGAGCAGGAGTTGATTGCACTGCATAAATTATGAAATTTGTATTCTGACTCTAAGGTTTATTCAAAAACACCCCAGTCCCTACTCATAAAGATTGACGAAAATTAACTCCCCTGGGAACTCATTCGTGGATTTACGGTAAATACGTCAGAGCAACGCGTTCTATAATATGTAATAACAAACGTTAAAGACACAACATCCCGTCGCTGGGGATTAATCAAAACAGCTCAGGGGACCAGTAAACAACTATTTTCGGCCAAAATTCCCGACTTTTTTCGGGTTGCCCAACTTTTTCTTTGATGAACGAACTATAGTATTTTACTGTTTGTGATTATGGCGGTTTCGCCTCTGTGTTCTATCGAAAAATGGCGCCGGGCGCAAAGAACATTCGTGGCACCGTGACTAAAACCGGTGCGGTCAAATTTCAAGGCCAAAAAAAAACAAAACAATAAAGTAACTCGAAAGTTGACTATTTTTGCCGCGACCGCATAAAAATCACATGCGACTTGGTCATCGGGCAGACGCCCGCCCATGCATAACTAAAACTGCATGACACCTACCGATGGAAACAGCGCCATGGTTTCTGGCGCTGGCGCCATTTTTCGCTCAGCGAAACTTCCAGTACCAAACCGCCATAATACACACAGTCAGAGTTGTTAAAATACCGGTATTTTTGGAAAGTGTAAGTGTAAGTGTAAATACACTTTCCAAATTTTGAGTATGGATACCAAAAGTGTAAGGTATTTTAAAAATACCTAGGAAAGTGTAAAAAAAAGTGTAAGTGTAAAAATTTTTTAAAAAAGAGCTCTCACTGTTGAGCATTAAAAAACACCACTGTTTTCACCTTTAGATCACTTTATTTGTCATTTTCATGCATTATTTCACATTTTAGTGCCAATTATGAATCATTTCAGACTGTAACAAATTTAGTGGTATGAAGTTGCCTAATAATGGCACTTTTTCAGTGTTGATATTTTACTGATTAAGCAATGCGATACACACTGTTTAAATGCAAGAATGGACATGAAGCAAATGTCAATGCAAAAGCCAGTTAACTTTGTGTCCAGCTGGTGAATTTCCATTGATCTTGTCCTTTTTTACAAAAGTATGATGAACTGTAGAATACCATAAGTACTGATCTAGGGTTGGAGATCAAAGGCTAGTTTGTAGATCTGTCATATTTTCAACATTCAATGCATAACTGCATGTGTGCACTGTGCAGTTATTTTTTGTGCATGACATTTTTTCTGAAAAGCATAAAACAGGGCCATCTGAAAGAAAAAAATACACTTTCTGTACCCGGGTATTTTGCTCAGGAAAGTGTAAAACAAGTGTATGGGTATTTTATGAAAGTGTAAGTGTAAGTGTAAATATAAATACCCATTTACCCGGGTATTTCGGGTAAGTGTAAATACACTTTCGCAACTCTGCACACAGTTAATGGCGCCGACGCCAAAATAATGGCGCCATTCGATACGCTAATGAAACCTCAAGCGTCGCATGAAAACGGCCCATTTTAATCAACGCTAAAAGGTGTCATGCGCTCAGGTAAGAAGCTTCACCCGTAAGTACACGCAAAATTCTGATAGATTGCTGATAGGTGGGTTCGAAAAGTACTGCTACGGGGATGGAACTATTTATTTCTAAACTACCTAATTTGATGCTCGTTTGCATGCAGTTTACAGAGCTTAAGCAAATGATGAGAGGAAACCAAGCGAAAGTGGTGTCAGAGGGACAAAGAATTTAGCGCCAAGCGCTACAGCTGGGCCAGTTCCAGACGCTGTAAAATGTCAATGGTCATGTAAAAGAGCCTGCAAAATGTCAAGGATCATGTAAAAGACCCAGTAAAAAGTCATGCAAAGTGTGTAAAATCATGTGAAAGAGTATAAAATGTCAAAAAGTAAGACCCTGTAAAATGTTAAAGTCATGTAGAAGACCCTATAAAATGTCAAATGTCATGCAAAATTCACTGTAAAATGACAATTTTACACTTTACAGGGTGGGGGACAGCCCCAGAAAAACGCTCTGCTCTAATCCACTTTTACATGGCCCAATTCCAGCCAGCGCAAAAAAACCCCGCCTCGCAACATGTCAAACCGACAAAACTCAAATATTAAATCTTGCCCAACTTCACATACACTAAAGATTCAATCTTCATTAGCTAAAGGGTAATCCATGCGAAGCTATTTAGGAAAAATATTCATGCGCGCCGCGTGTAAAACGGACAGAAACGCGTTGCCATGGACATTTTGAAAGCGTGCTTCAACTGTTACCGTAATATGCGTTGTATACTTTGTGTGGAGACCGGAAATTGAACTTCCGGTAGGCGCATTTACGGTATGCGGATGAATGTACTCTGGTGAACTGTATGAAGCGGCACGGATATGCGATTTTTGCATTTTATGAGGCGTTAGACGCGTTTTTTAATGAACGAATTTGGTCACCTTCTGTCTCCAGGTACTGGAGCTTAAAATTTAATTAATAGACATGTAAATACGAATATACCTAGGTACTTTTGTATTTAAATGAATAAAATGAATGTCAAAAGTGACAAAATATTTTAGAAATTTATCCAGATAAGACAAATTACCGTATTTCCTCGAAATACCCCCCGGGGGTGATTGTTTCATAGTGGTCCCGAGAGGGGGGGGTTAAACGAGGGGGGATATTTCGAGGGGTGGTGTTATTATTTCACAAGAAATTTTTGTTAAATCACAGTACGAAATTGTCGTCTGAAACGTACGCAGACGTCGAAAAATACAACAAAAACCGCCATTTATAAGGTTATGTGGACTAATATTAGTACGTAGATGGTATAAACACTGTTCTAACGTGATTCCGACATTGTTTTAACGTGTGTTCTGCACTACGCAGAACACAAACTGCAGTATTTGTCATGTACGTTCTCTTTACACTCAATCTGGGGGGTATTTCGAGGGGGGGTGATTGTTTCATAGTGGTCTCGAGAAGGGGGGGGGTCAAACGAGGGGGGGGGGGGTATTTCGAGGAAATACGGTAGAGAGAAACTGGATTAGCCAAAAAACTTAAAATTTCTGGGATATTTAAAACTTGAAAGATCTGGGATAGATTTTTGCCAAACGATTTTCACCTAAAACGCTCTAATTTTTGCAGAATAACAATGCCAAATAGAATAAATACAGGGGTGGGCATCTTCAGTTACCGCTGGAAAAACGCGATAGCTTGAGCTACGGTTGAGCTATCACAGTGAAATTTTAACACAATAGAGTAGACTCCATAGGACACCTATTCTGAAGTTTGCAACCCAAACGGCCACATTTTGGGTGAGTAGTGGAACACACCGTTTTTAGTGTAATTTTGTGACTAGGCGTCACCCATAGGATAAATCGAGGGTGGCATTTGAGGGGGGGGGGGTCACCGGTCTTTGGTGTTGTCCCATTCTGTTGTACATTGGCCGATTTGGATGCCCTTTGAGTATGTTGGGGTTTGGGGTCGGGGCTACAACCAAATTCTTTGTTTTTCTCGAATAGTCCCCCAGTCCTGAGATAACGGGGGTCAAGTCACAAAATTACACTAAAAACTGTGTGTTCCACAACTCACCCAAAATGTGGCCGTTTGGGTTGCAAACTTCAGAATAGGTGTCCTATGGAGTTTACTCTATTGTGCTAAAATTTCACTGCGATAGCTCAACCGTAGCTCAAGCTATCGCGTTTTTCCAGCGGTAACTGAAAATGCCCATCCCTGTATAACTGCATTTTGAGTCTACTCAGTTAAGCGTAAAAACGCATTCATTGACATTTCCTAGACACGTGATATGTATGACGTAAATATAAAGGAAATACCTACCTAGTTGATTTAAAAATCAATCACGTGAAAATTTCCATCTGAAAAATCATTTAGCTAGAAGTTAGTGACCAGACACGCACCCTGTAAATTGTCACGTAAAAATGTCAGATAGATTCGTCATGTAATATGTAAAAGTTAATGTAAAACCATTTTACCTGGCACTTACATTTTACATAAGGCCCCGTTTACACGGATTTTTCGTGACGACAAAAAATTGGTGTCGTCACGGACCTTTTTGCGATGAAAATTGAAAATATCACGCATGTGACAACAAATCGGCCTTGTCGTGGCATGACACAAATCAGCCTCGTTGACGCCGACAAGCAATTTTTTTGTTATCATGTACACCAGATGCTTTTTCATACTCTGATGTGGCTATGTCATTGATGGGGCCATGTCCACACAATTTTTTGTTTTATTGTGTGATGCATTAATGACATTTAGGTGATGGCACCTGAAGAATGTCATCACAAGCAAAGCACGTTCACAGCTTGTGACGACGATTTGGAAACGCATTTGACCAATTTGTCGGAAAGTTGTCGGAAAGCCTCGCTACCAAGGCTGATTTACATGATTCCGACAAAATTTTCAATCGTCTTTATTTCAGATATTTCACAACCGATTTCGACATATCAACATTCAAAATGATCGGAACAACCTGTAGATTTCATTTTTGTGGTTGGATTAGTGATGTCTAAATTAGTTATGCCAATTTGACCCGACTTTGTCATACACCATAAAAAACATTTCGGCCATGCCCCCACATAGTTGAAACAAAAAGACTTCATATACCAAAGAGTTTTTTTGAACATCCTTCTCTGATCAAAAGTTCTAGCAGTTCAAAGTTGCATTTTGCCAGAGTTGTGCAAATACTGGTATTTTTGGGAATCGTAAATGTAAATGTAAATACCTTTTCCAAATATAAAGTATAAATACTAAAACGTAAGGTATTTTTAAAATACCAAGGAATATGTAAAAAAAAAACGTAAACATAAAAATTTTACGCACAGTATTTGCCATTGTGCTTTGGAAAATACCACTATTTTCACCTATATATTTATGGGTCAATCGCTCAATCTGCACCCATAGGGGATTTTGAGGTTAGCATTTTGGGGGGGGGGGGTTCACCTGCCGGCGCGTGCTAATAACTCGGGAACCGCTTGGCGAAAATGTTGAAATTTGGATATGATATAGTTAAATGTTGGGGCTACGCACAATTTTGAAGATTTTTTTCTACGACCCCCCAGACCGGAGATAGGGGGGGGGCAAAAAAAACACTGTCATTTGCGTTTTTTTTGGGTGTCGTCGAGAACATGCAAACT
>CAXIWS010000632.1:0-56813 GCA_964036195.1 Sphaerolaimus hirsutus | reverse complement strand
CCTCCGGGATCGATAGATAGCTGGGCGGTTTGGGGGGGGGGGGGGGGGTTAGGGGATAGGGGGGTGCACTGATACGCACATCTGCCCGATACGCACATGTGCCCGTTGTTTTCACTTGACACTTTTTCAAGTGATTTTCAGATATGAGTAACGTGAAAAAAAGTTGCGCAATGACATTAGTGAACTTTTTTCACTTCACTCATATCTGAAAATCACTTGAAAATGTGTCAAGTGAAAAAAACAGTGAAAAATAGCCATTTTTCACTGTTTTTCACTTGACACTTTTTCAAGTGATTTTCAGATATGAGTAAAGTGAAAAAAAGTTGCGCAATGACATAAGTGAACTTTTTTCACTTCACTCATATCTGAAAATCACTTGAAAAAGTGTCAAGTGAAAAAAACGGGCAAATGTGCGTATCAGGCCTGCCCCAGGGGATAGTAGCCCAAAATTTTGCCTCCGGGATCGTTAGATAGCTGGGCGGTTTGGGGGGGGGGGTTAGCGAATAGTAGCCCAAAATTTTGCCTCCGGGATAGATAGATAGCTGGGCGGTTTGGGGGGGGGGAACCCCCCCCTTTCCTAACCCTGGTTCTCCTGCAACCCTTCGTCAACTAATGTGAATTGACATAGAAATCAGTTGACACCCAGTGCTATCATTTATCATAATTACGGCGCTAACCTGCATGCAGCCAGGGCGGCGCTGGCAGTGCGGCCGGACAGCATTATGCCGAGGAAACTGAGACATTTAGGTATTTAGTTTGGTCACGTAATGAGTGGATTCAAAGATCAATCGTGTAGATAAAAGGATGCGATTTGGGATTAGCAACCAGTTTTTTCCCACGAAAAAAACGAAAACACGCCATATCACATTTCATTGTATGAAAAATTTAAACCAATGTGTATCACATTTCATCCAAGTAATCAGTTACAATTCAAATTCTGTTAGATTGCACATCCCAATATTTATTAATAAAAAACTTATTAACATCGATAAATACATATTCTCTAAAAACTGTTTGTAATTTGAGGAAACCAATTTGTATAACCTATTTCTAAGGTCTACCCAGACGTAAATATATATCAGCATGAATCCGCCTACCTGACAACATCGAGAGTGGAATTGTAAGTAGCAAAAATAAAGAATAAAAATAGTGCACAACACCGTACAAGGGACGACACTTCACGCGGGTTTCACACATCACAATGAAAAATCATATTTTGTGATTCATGATGGAAAAATGCATCGATATTTTCAGAGATCTTTATTATATTTTTGAGCACACCGTAAAAATAGTTTTTCCATTCACAGATTTAAACCCAAATATTTATTAGTATTCCAGGTCCATTGAAAACGTCGGCTGGCCCTCTAATTGAGGCGTCTAATTCTAAAAGTCGACAAGTCCACAAAATGCGATTTTGAGTTAACCGCATTTTAAGTTTCAGACCCAATTCCAGGCCCGTGGTGCGTGTCCAATTTGGCTCTCTCATGTTTTCCATTAAGTTCCATATGTTGACAATAAAGTGTCAAATTGTCAGCCCCTAATCTCAACCTATATGTGAAAAATGGGGTGTCCATAAAATTCCATTCGGCTAAAGCAAAACTGTTTGAGGGAGGGAAATGGACTTGGACTTCTTGCACGCGAGAACGTTTTTGTTCCTAGCGGCGACGGAGCTGCCTTATGGGAAAATGATGGACTAGTCGCCTTTAAAAAATCGGTGTCCACAGTGGACTTATCACATTTCTTGCGTTGTTTTTTCCCATAAAAAAGGATGCGGATGATGGACTTGTTGACTTTTAGCCCAAAACTAAGTGGACTTGTCGACCTCTTGCCCAGTTTTTTTTGCATTTTCCCCAAAAATGTCAAATTTGGCACTATGCCATATGGGCATGTGCGGTCAAAAAATTTATGGAAAATTATGAAAAATGTGCAGACGTAGGAAAACTCGAAATTTTCCTATTTTGGACTTGTCGAGAATTGGGACGCCTCAATTATAATTCAAATTTTTTTGAGAAACTGGCAGAGTTCCAAATATAATGAAACGATAAGAGGCACCCTGACAATTATTTAGGTAACCTAAAATCGCCACTGGCATTTTTCCAACATGACAAGCAGGCAAAGTGGGCTGAAAAAAGCAATATCCATTTCGGCTGTGCTATTTATTATGTATGCATTAATTAGTGTAGAACTTGGTGCTTAAAAGATAATGAGAAGTGAATATATTCGAAAGGCTAGCCGTTGTTCTACTTACAGCCACGTGTACTACTGAAAAATTGCATACAAATATCATGAATTGGTGCTCGAATTTACAAATCGAATTTATCTGGAAACGGTACACTCGATACGTCCCAAAAGTTATGGTCACTGCGGAAAAAGTGCAGGGAACGCAATACAGGTGCACCATATTTTCTGACAGAATTAAAAAAATGCATGTGATTAACTTTATTTCTTGATTTTATCTTTTTTCCAAAGCTTATTTAAAAAATCGCCTGCAAGCTAAGCATGAAAAAACCCATTGTTAGTGAACAAAAATGAATAGTGTTTCTACTGTGAATATTTTTGTCGTTTTGTTATTGAGGATAGTGACACAAAAAAAATATTTACAACATGCTCTATTTTTTTCACTAAATGACGTTTCACAAAACTTTTGGAACGAACCAAAGAAACACACTAGACAATCATGAATGTCATGAACAGACAATTGTGAGTTGTGAGTTTTTCGTGAAGCAACAATCAATATGTATGCGCCAGCAAACGCCGTATTTTAATACGCAAATCAATATTTCAATGACAAAAAAAACGACGAAAATTTTTGAAATACAAGTATACTTGGTGGAAAATGGAAGAAAGGTGGCAACAGAGTAAAATAATGTTAAGGGTTACTGCCCACCGCCAGATTTCGAGTGCTGAATCAACCATTGCAAGGTGATATCTGCAATGATATTGATAATTCATTTGGAACTGTGCCAAAACGGGGTTGTCACCGAATACGATTGGCAGATTAGCGAATATGATTGGCCTAGGGTTGGCACTTGATTTTTTTAAACTGATTTTTTTATCTGAAAAACCGAATTTTTTCTGAAATCTGAAAAAATAGGATTAACGAATAGGATTGGCCTAGGGTTGGCACTTGATTTTTTAAAATGAAAAATCTGATTTTTTCGTTTTAATCAAAGGGTGGAAACAGATTTTAATTTTAAAAAATCAAAAGGCAAAATTTCTGGTAGGCTTGCATAGGGTTGGCCGATGTTTTTTTTAAACGTTTTAAAAAAACGTTGTTTTTTTTTAAAACATGACGTCCGAAATGTTTTTTTCTAAAACATCGGCCGAAATTTTTAGTACTAAGCACTAGGTATTTTGCAAAATTTTTGCGCGCAAGCGCGCAATTTCACACACAAATTGACATTGGTGGTTGTTTTCATTGGTTTTGTGGCATTTTTAGTATCAAAGTATCCATTTCTATGTGCTACCATGGGTTAATAAGCCGTGATATATTAATTAGTCAAAAATCAATTGAAGACTAATTGATTTTGCTAGACAGTGGTCTAGCCACTCAAATAGAACACAGGAATAACTCTGCAACTCATAAGAGGATTAGGGATAATCCGGGCACTGCAATGGAGTGTGATAAAAGGGGGCCGTAGGTCACGTGCAGGTTATTCGAGTTCATTTGCACTTTGAGTAAGTATGACAATTAGTCTTCAATGGATATTCTCGACTTAAAATAGTAAGTGGTTCAAGATCAACTGTGGAATGTTCTTCATTCGCGACCAAATCTCGAATCCAAAATAAATGCAATTTCAATGACATAATTTCATCAAAACATGCGAAAATAAACCACACAAGGCTACATCAAATAGCAAACCTCTAAATAACTTCCGCGAACAAGAAAAAGGAACTTTTTCTCACGCAAATGGCAAAAATTTTCTCTATCAAAGATATCAATTTAAATCATATAGAGAATTGTTAATTCGTAATATAATTACAAGGAGCTGATTTGCTCATTTAATTGAAAGGTTAAATCTGATGTAAATTGATATCAATTCAAATCAAACCATCAAAACTTTCAAAAATATTCGGAAATCTATTGGCGTTGATTGTCACGATTATTGGCAGAGCGCCCACGTGAAGCACCGGCCGAATTGTTGCGTCCGCGCGCCGAATTCTGGCGCCGATTTCTGGACGTTGACGAATTGCCGCCTCCGCTGCGAGAGTAAGAGTTGAGATATGGGAGGGTAAGGGTGGGTTAGGAGTGGCTAGACCACTGTCTAGCAAAATCAATTAGTCTTCAATTGATTTTTGACTATTAATATTTACTATCCAGTGGTCTAGCCACTCAAATAGAACGATTTATAAGCTTACTCGAGCATCACAGCGGCTGAAAAATTATCCACAATATTGTCCGATCTATTGTAATGTTTATAAAAAACATTGGATTTCACACTCCAATGGCCAGCGGCTAAAATTTGTTGAAGTGGAATTCCTTGAAAAAGTGCTTTGGAAGCAGAAGCTGATCGAAAACTATGAGCTGAAAACTTTTGAATGCCAGCAGAATGTAAGGCAGACAAAAGCCATCTTCGGACAGTGTCCACTGAAGCTTCATTATAAGGTTTCCTAGAGATAATGAACAAACGCTTATTAGAAGGCAAAATAAATGCATTAGTTCTATGAATATAAGCTGCCAACGTAGTTACAGGGCAAATTTCCTGATTGTTAGGCAATTTGTCAATTGAAATCGATTTTAAAGGCCCAGAAGTCTGAGTCTTCGTGGGTTTTAGTAAATGAAAAGTCACGCCATTCTGAGAAAAATGAACAGAAGCACGATTTATATTAGCAGTCTCTGCAGCCCTTGAAGGCCTAGCGAGAGAGAGTAAAGTAACAGTCTTGACCGATAAGTTAATCAACGACAAATTGTCATTAACTGACCAATTTGATTTAATAAAATTAATCACAAGGATAGGATCCCAAATAACTGAATATCTAGGTTTAGGAGGCTTAATCTTATAAGCGCCCGCTAATAATCTCTTGAGAATTGAACTATTTGAAATCAAGTCTCCAATAAAAGGGGTTAAAACGGTCGATAAAGCCGATTTAATAGAAGCCAAAGAGGAATAACTTTGTCCTCTATGATGCTCAAAAGCTAAAAAATTGGCGACCTGAGGCACAGTCGGCCGAAGGGAATCATAGTATTTTGATTCACACCAATAGTGCTAGCGACGCCACACAGCTGAATATTGTGTGTGTGTTGCAGGATTAATGGATCCTGCAACCAAATCGGAAGCTGACGCAGAAAATCCCTGCAATAAACATCCATTCCTGATAACAGCCAGGCTGTTAGCCTCAATCTTGACTTGACAAGAGGGTGGCTGGAACCTAAAAGGAAAATTTTATATACTTAATTTAGAAATTTAAGTAAATTTAAGCTTAACCTACCATCGGGTCTAGAAATCAAATCCAAACTAGCAGGTAAAATTATTGGCACCATGATGCACATGTCCAACAAAAGAGGGTACCAAAACTTTCTTTGCCACATCGGGGCGATGAGAAGTATGGTGGCCTGATTGATGCAGATCTGGCGCAGCACATCACCAATCAAACAAATTGGTGGATATGCATACGCAATTTTAAACTGATTCCAAAAAATAGAAAACGCATCGATAGCGAATGCATCGGGATGCGAAATCCTGGAACAAAAGTTGACACATTGCTTGTTGTGGTCCGCTGCAAACAAATCACATTCGAAAGGACCAAACGTGTCATTGAGCAAGCTAAAAATCTGTGGATTTAGTTTCCAATCCGACGGATCTAGCTTGAAGCGTGAAGCTTTGTCAGCCAAAATATTGTAGATGCCAGGAATATGCTGGGCAACTAATGAAATTTTGCGATCGAGACAATAAAGCCAGAGTTTAGAGGCAATGCGAGAAAGTAACCTTGATCTGGTGCCTCCACGCTTGTTAATATACGACATAACAGTAGTGTTGTCAGTCTGAACCAAAACGTTCTTTCCATTGACCTTATCGGCATAAGCCCTCAAACCAAAGCGAACAGCTAATAATTCGCGCACGTTAATGTGCAATTTACGTTGCGTGGCAGACCAAAATCCATGCTCACGGCCATCATCGATGATGGCACCCCAGCCTGAGTCACTTGCATCGCAAGCCATGACTATATCGATTTTTGGTATATATCTATACCTACCATCCCATGAGCGCATTTCATGCATCCATTTGAAAAGCTCAAGCCTAGCTTGATGGGGCAGTGCGACCTGATGATGAAAAGAACCTTTCTCAGCGAGTCCATCAATCAAGACAAATTGGAGCTCGCGACAAAAAGCAGCGCCAGGCTCTAAGGCCGAGGATAAAAAATTAATATATCCCAAAAACGAGGCTAAAATTTTCAAGCTGACTGTATCTGCGACCAAAATACGCTCCACGCATTCCATGACTTCTTTCTGTTTCAGAATTGGAACATGAAAAGTCATGGAAATTGAATTGACAACCAAACCAAGATATTCGATCGAATTCGTAGGTTCCAGTTGACATTTATCTCGGTTGACAAAAAAGCCTAAACTTTTTAAAGTGTCAATCGCAAATTCCAATTGATTATTCAAAACTTCAGCTGAAGCGGCCATAACAATAATATCATCTAAATAAATTAGACATCTAATACCTCTAGCCCTCCAAAAAGCCACTACAGGCGCCATTAATTTTGTGAAAATGAAAGGCGCTGTGGAAAGTCCGAAAGGAAGGCAATTAAATTGATACAATTGCGCGTTCCAATAAAATTGCAAATAAGGTTGCTGATCTTCTCTTATGGGGATCGTAAAATATGCATCTGACAAATCGATTTTTCCCATATAATCAGCTGGTTTCAAAATTGTTCTCAAACTATGGATTGTCTCCATTTTGAATTTTTTTTATCATGATTTTGAATTTTTCAGCGTCCAAGTCTTCATAAATGCTCTTGAGCTGAAGAGCAGACTTGTTGCGACAAAACGGCATTACATTTGCATAACGCCTAATTGCCGCCAACTGGTGCGTAATGTCGGCGTTATAAGTCGCCGCCCAATTGCACGAGTTGAATGCATGCTGAAAATGTGAAAATTTCCACAAAAAATACAATTTTGGAAATTTCCAAAGAAAAGAAAAATTTGAAAAGGCACAAACAGTAATGGCATCATCTTTCATCTCATCCGAGACTTCCGAAGGATCGAGATGTTTGATGGAGCCCAGTAAATCGCCCAATTGGTAAGCAATTCGCGCATGCTCAGTGACAGTGTCATGCAAACGATATAGCTTGTCACTGAGCAATTTGAAAGCAGATGGTTGAATTGCGATAAAACCATCTTTATTTTTGGCGTGCGTGAGCCCCCAAGTACCCCTGTCACTGAACTCATCATTGCGTCTCGGAGGGGTACTGCGGAAAAAACATAGCTTGAGACTGTGACTCAAAAAAAGAAAGCCAAAATTCCCAAACTAACTCAATCAGAATATTTCCGGTCCTACCGTATTTCTGACGGAAGGCACGGCGCACCAGACCAGCCATGCGGTGCGCATTCTGGTGTTTGTTGACCCAGGCCTTGACTTGCGGGGAGATGATGGATCCCCGATTGGCCTTGGCGCGTTCCAACGCTTCTTCAGGAGTATCCGCAGGGGGCCGCTTGGCACCATCGTTACGCTCGACGTCGTCGTCGTGCATGAGCTCGTCGAGTGCCTGAAAAATGACAAAATGAAAGTGAAATGAATTTTGAGTCAATATCTACATGATTGACGACAAAAAACTTTCAATTTTCAATTAATTTCCAAAATTTTCCCAATAATTTACTCAACTGAGATAAAAAAGGGAAAAAACCAAGTTTTAAATAAAACTACCAACTTGATCCGGATCAAGGTTGGTGTCATTTGCATCGATTTGTTCATTCAGCTCGTTGTTGTCGGCGTCGCCGCCGTCGTCCAAGTTGTCCTGGCCGAACGTCTCGTCGGGCAGCAAATCGTTGCCCAAATTAGAGTCGACCGCACCGGAATCTGCCACCGATTCTTGTTCCACTGCAGCGTGAATCTGCATGAAACATAAGAAGTGACATCAGTCAAACAAGAAAAAGGGTGATAAAAATTTTATCGACCAATTCTTGAGCAGTGACGACAGCATGGGCCAAAACTGGTGCAGTTTTGAGGCCACCGCGAGCGCGCGCCAACAAGATGTCTTTCGAAGGAACATCTTCGTGCATGGGCAATTGCGAAGACTGCACCGTAGAAGATCAACCAGAAGTCGATGAGCGAGATCGAGATCTCGAAGCGCGACGGCGCTTGCGAGAAGAGCGATCATTATTATCGTCCGAAGTTGACCACGAAGTTGATCTGGACCTCGCTCGATGCCACCTAGACGCACGTGGCATGATGTCGAAAAGTGCAAATGAACAAAGAATAACCTGCACGTGACCTACGGCCCCCTTTTATCACACTGCATTGCAGTGCCCGGATTATCCCTAATCCTCTTATGAGTTGCAGAGTTATTCCTGTGTTCTATTTGAGTGGCTAGACCACTGTCTAGCAAAATCAATTAGTCTTCAATTGATTTTTGACTAATTAATATATCACGGCTTATTAACCCATGGTAGCACATAGAAATGGATACTTTGATACTAAAAATGCCAATCCCTAATCCTCTTATGAGTTGCAGAGTTATTCCTGTGTTCTATTTGAGTGGCTAGACCACTGGATAGTAAATGTTGCTGTAGTATATAATATTGAGGTAATGTGCTTCCATGTACCTCCACAGTGTGTAACTTCACTCCCAAAGTAACAACCTCCTTTTATAACCTTGTTTCATCACTATTCGATGCCAAACTTTACCCGAAGTCACGAACATTGACTATAAAGCGATATACGAGTGATATGTCGACGAAAAATGGATATTTTTGACACAAATCACCACTTATAATGCTATCCCATGGCTCCACAGACGTTATATGGTCATATATAACATCACAGAGTATTGCCACTGCCTGATATACCTATATATGTTGATACAAGGTCATATCTGGGAGCTTTTTAAAAAAAACATTTTTTAATAAAAAAACGTTTTTTTTTGAAAAACAACGTTTTTTATTAAAAAAACATCGAGTTAAAAAACGTTTTTTTCCAACCCTAGGCTTGCACTAGGTATTTTGCAATTTTTTTGAAGGTGGTGTTTTCATGGGTTTTGGTGCATTTTTAGTGTAAAAGCTTCCATTTATTCATGTTACTGCGTAATAATAAGCCGTGATATGCTAGTGTAGTGTATAAATTCCAGCCAATATGCTCCAACATACTTCTACAGTGTGTAACATCTCTGTCGCGGGGGTCCAATATATAGGCTTTTCTAAAAGGTATAGAAGGAAGAAAAGTGGAAAACGTAAACATAGTACAAAAATAGCTGAAAAAGGCATTACGGAACATGAATTAGACTTTTGAAGATGAAAAACTATAAAAAGGTACGAAAATTAGTGATTTTGAGCGAAAATATCTTTAAAATCGCTCCAGATAGATAGATAGCTGGACGATTGGAGGGGGGTTAGGGGATAGTAGCCCAAAATTTTGCCTCCGGGATAGATAGATAGCTGGCGGATTTGGGGGGGGGGGGTAACCCCCCTCCCTACTAAACACCTGTAACATACACATATATTTTTTCTCTATGCCCCCATTTTGGGCGATTTTTATTTAAAAAAATCAATTAAAAAAATGATTTAAAAAAATCAAGGCATTTAAAAAAATTGATTTTTCCCCAACCCTACTGGCGCCAAATAATTTATAATCGATGCCATCTCTTCAGTGCCAGATGCTTTTTGCGAATAGAACCCTTTCATTTGTTCACTCACAAAAAAGAACTCACCAATATTTTCCTTTTCCTTGCACGAGATAGAATAACAGCAAATTTCTCGATTTTGAATCTCGGACAAATTCCTGAAACATAGCGATAAGTGAAATAATGGCCCTACACACACTAGTTTTCACCGTGACATGTGTGAAAACTGAAATGGCCACATGGCGACATTCAGCCTACTCTTATTGTATGCTATATGTGTTTTAGTTTACAAATTTTCAAATTGTAACTTTTATTAAATTCAATTCAAATTTAATTTTAATTAAATCATTCAACCGGTGTCATTTATTAGCATTTAAATAATTTCAGTTTTCACACGAAGTCACGGTGAAAACTAGTGTGTGTAGGCACAATGAAACAATTAAGTGTTAAAAACTGTATCCAAAAACTTACATCCTTTCAATCAACTGTCTCTCGTCGAGAGCGTTCGGGAGGTCTTTCTTGTTGCCGAGCACCAACACCGGTATACCCTGAGAACAAAAGAGCTAATTTCACAAAACGGGTAATGTGCTGGAAATTGATTAATTTTTTTTGGTTAAATGTATATTATTTTTGTCGGTGTAGACGAAAAGGGATAGGCATTAGCTTTTTTAAGTTGAAAATAGGGAGAGAGGTACACAAATGGCTCAAAATCTGACCCACATGGACAGATAGCTGAGTTTTTTTTGTTGGGTTGGTGAGGAGCACAGCTGTGTATGCTATTTACTTTCAATCAAAAAGTACGCATACTCGAGTACCTAGTAAATACGCATACGCATACTTTGAAAAAAGTATCTGTACTCGCTTGTACGCTTACTTTTTGTTAGTACTCGAGTACAATAGAGTAACTTTTGTGAGCACAGAAAGAATATTTTTGCCAATGGAAACAACTGCTTTTCGTAAAAAATACACCTTTTTGATGTCCAGGTAAACATTCATAATGGTTTTTCCAGAAAGAAAAGGTGATTTAACTTCCAGCTTTGCGCTTTCCGGCGCAAAAATACTAGCATCTATGCTTTCTGGGGAAAAAGTGTTTTACTCTAATTTACTCGCGAGTAAAAGTAAATAATTTTTACTTTACGCTTTCTGTACTCGGGGGTAAGTAAAAACAATATAGTTTATGCATACTTTGAGAAAAGTTCGGTACTTTTAACAACTCTGTTGGTTCAAGGATTACTAGCCAAACTTGATGCCAAAGATAAATACCTATAAATACATAAGAAAGGATAGATAGATGGGGCAAATCAAAAACTTAACCCCCCATTCACACTGCAACTCGACCCCTTCTCCATTCACCCAGCAACATCACCCCCCCCCCCCCCCCAACCTCCAACTGGGGCTTGTCCAACAACTGTAGCAGTTCGTTGCGCGCGGCGTCCATCTTGTCGTGGTCGGCCGCGTCCACCATGTACACGATGGCGTTCACGCCGCGGCAGTACCGCTCCCACATGGAACGGAAGCGCGGCTGGCCCCCGATGTCCCACAGCTGAGGGGGGGGGGGAGGGTAGACGGAGTGTAAATATAGATAAAAATCAGAAAAAAATGTTTTTTTAGCATATTTAAGATTTTTTACATTTCTTTTTTGCCAGGATTCTGCAGAAAAGTTTAACTTTATATTTTTTTATGATTTAATACATTGACATGAAAGATTTTCTGAAATACTAATTAAAAATATTTTCTCAAAATCACCCATTATTTCAATGCGTCACTGTATTAGGTATAATGAAAACAGTTACGTGAAAAATGAAATATAAGCAATGTAATGAGATGATAATTGTTTTCATTTCGATGGGATAGGAGATTTATTCTTAGTGTGCTGTCAGTGTACTATATTTAGAAATTATTGTCTACACTTGACATTCATGATTTTTATGCAATTGAGGCTTCTAGTTCCGAATGTCGGTATCTCCATCATTTGAGGTTTTTCCAAAATCGCATTTGAAACTTCAACGTTGGCCCGAGCGGGCAATTTTCAAATGAGAACCCTTGCCTAGGGTGGCAGAATTTACCGTACCGTACCGCATTTTTGGAAAAATTACTGTACCGTACCGTACCGTTTACCGCACTTTTAGAAATTGACCATACCGTACCGCGTACCGCACTCATTTACCGCAGAAAATGCGATAAATTTTACTCAGATTAACCTTAAAAATGCACCTTAAAATTTACTTTAAAATGTGGTGTTCTGCAAATTTTTTGCGCGCAAGCGCGCAAATTTGACAACATTGTTTTGACTGATTTGAAGCTCTTCCATTTCCACATGCAATATGGCTGCAACTCTTCATTTACATTAGTATAATGTGTTTTTAAAGTCAAGCCATGTGCTTCAAATCGCACTGTAGGTGTTTTACATCACCCTCAATGTTTTGAGCTTATTTGTTGTAGGTACATATGTTTGATGTAGGGTAAGTATACAAAAGGTAATCAAACGAAAAATTAGTGTTTTAATGAAATAGCAACTAAGCTGTTGAATTGAAATCAGTTGCTATCTTATGGCTACACAGCAGGGGTCTCCAATGGGGGTTGAAGTGTGTCCCCAAATTGAATTCATGGCTCATTGCCATATGCACTTATATACTTTTTTTACCATTTTCACCCACTTTTAGCAATTTTTCTCCATTTCGTTCTTCTAAACCTTGAAAAAGCCTATATATTGAACCACTGCATTGTGGTTAATGTAATTCTATGTTATCACTGTTATTGTGTTCTAAAGTCCATTAACACTTTGCATAATTCAATTTAGTGTCAATTCATGAAGTAAAAGTTGTCTGTAGTCCGGCATTGGTACATTTCTGACGAGCGAAAATTTACCGTACCGTACCGCGAACCGCACTTTTCAGATTTACCGTACCGTACCGTTTACCGCAAAATTGAAAATTTACCGTACCGTACCGTTTACCGCAAAAGAGAAAATTTACCGTACCGTACGGTTTACCGCAAGCCCGTACCGTCTGCCACCCTACCCTTGCCCAAAACTTTTTGAAAAGCTTATAAATTTCTCTACATTTTCCATATTTACAACCCTGTGGCCGGCGTATATACCTAGAGTTATAATGATTTGATCGACAGCAGGTCAGCAGATTCAGTGGAGATACCCTGTTTCGAGTGTTTTTTTTATGAAAAATCACTTGAAACAGGGTATCTCCACTTAGTACATGGGATCAACATAGGGTTCAAACGGGATTGACTTTTCGGGATCGGGATCGGGATTCACTTTTTGAGATTTCGGGATCGGGATCGGGATTGGGGTTTCGGGATCGGGATCGGGATCGGTTTTTTGAGATTTCGGGATCGGGATCGGGATTGGCCGGGATTGGGGTCACGGGATCGGGATTGGGATAGGCATTTTTCCGGGATCGGGATTGGGTTCTAGGGATAGAGATTTTGGCCATTTTTTTGGCATTCACAGTTGTTCATAAAGGTCTCAAAACACTGTTGGATGCCAGAAAAGTGGCATAAAATTGACGCTGGGGGTTTGCATCCACTTTTTTGCATGCAAAAACGTCATTATTTCACTTTTTATAATTTTCACTAATTTTTCCGGGATCGGGATCCCGGACTTGGGAGTTTCTCGGGATCGGGATCGGGATTTGAAAACTTTCGGGATCGGGATCGGGATTGGTATTTTTAAGATTTCGGGATCGGGATTGGGGTTTCGGGATCGGGATCGGGACTGGTAAATCCCGGAATTTCACGGGATCCGGGATCGTGATCGGGATCCCGTTTGAACCCTAGATCAACAGGCGCGGTTGTGCTGCCATTCTGCTGGCCCATGGCCCCACTTGAGAGCAAATTTCTTACCCAGAGCAGTGGAGATACCCGGACAAAGACTTTTTGGAGATACCCTGTTTCGGATGATTTTTTTCAAAAACTTGTTTGGAATTCTATACCGTAATTCAGATGACTTTTTTCTGTTTTGTATGGGAATTTGGACTGATTGCTTCAAATCTATACCGTAATTCGGATAATTTTTTCCGTTGGTGGAGATACCCTGTTTCAAGTGAAATTTTTGGTGGCTCTTTTTGGAGATACCCTGTTTCGAGTGAATTTTTTCCAATTTGAGGGTGGAGATTAGGGTGGCAGAATTTACCGTACCGTACCGTACCGTACCGCATTTTTGGGAAATTTACCGTACCATACCGTACCGTTTACCGCACTTTTAGAAATTTACCGTACCGTACCGCGTACCGCATTTTCCAAAATTTACCGTACCGTACCGCGTACCGCACTCATTTACCGCAGAAAATGCGGTAAATTTTACTCAGATTGACATTAAATATGCCAATTTATTGATGACAATTAACGCGGTATTTTGAAATTTTTTTGCGCGCAAGCGCGCAAATTTCACAGCACTGTTTTCCTGATTTGAAGCTCTTTCATTTCATTGATATAAGTCATGATTTACATTAGTAGAATGTGTTTATAAAATCAAGCCATGTGCTTCAACACGCTCTTAAGGTGTAAATTTCACTTACTTTTAGCAATTTTTCACCCACTTTGAGTAATTTTACTTCATTTTCTTCCTTCTACACATTGAATGAACCTATATATTGAACCCCTACATTGTGGGTAATGGAATTTTATGTCATCATACTGTTATTGGGTTCTTAAGTCCATTTATCAAATTGTGTCAATGAATTTGGTGTCAATTAATGAAGTGAAAGTTCTCTGTAGTCCGGCACTGATACAATTCTGACAATCGGAAATTTACCGTACCGTACCGTACCGCGTACCGCACTTTACAGATTTACCGTACCGTACCGTTTACCGCAAAATTGAAGATTTACCGTACCGTACCGTTTACCACAAAATAGTAAATTTACCGTACCGTACGGTTTACCGCAAGGCCGTACCGTCTGCCACCCTAGTGGAGATACCCTGTTTCGGGTGATTTTTTTTGTTTTTTTTCTAAAAATCGGCATATATATATATCGGGAACGGTATAAGATATTGAAAAAATTCTTTTGCTATTATGAAGAAATAAGTGCACTTATCACAGATCCGCACTTAACTCATTTTTTTACACTTTGGTCTTTACCGACATTCGGAACTAGATGCCTCAATTATAGAGTGAACTCTGCAATCCACCCTGACATTAATTAGTCAATGAATGCCAACAAAATAATGCAGCGACAAACAAAGTAACAAATGGAATCTGATATAGTCACGCCAAGGATAATCAAACACCCCGCGCCCATACCTTGATCGTCACATTGCCTTTAGTGATCTTTCGCATGTTGAATCCAACCGTCGGTATCATATCCTCCGTGAACTGTCCACTCTGCGAATTTTGTATACAGATGACTAGGGTTGGCCGATGTTTTTTTTTAAACGTTTTTTTTCTAAAAAAACGTTTTTTTTTATAAAAAAAACATGACGTCCGAAATGTTTTTTTTTTAAAAAAAACATCGGCCGAAATTTTTAGTACTAAGCACTAGGTATTTTGCAAAATTTTTGCGCGCAAGCGCGCAATTTCACACACAAATTGACATTGGTGGTTGTTTTCATTGGTTTTGTTGCATTTTTAGTATCAAAACATCCATTTCTATGTGCTACCATGGGTGAATAAGCCGACATATGTTGCTGTAATATATAATATTGAGGTAATGTGCTTCCATGTACCTCCACAGTGTGTAACTTCACTCCCAAAGTAACAACCCCCTTTTATAACCTTGTTTGATCACCATTCCGTGCCAAACTTTACCTGAAGTCACGAACATTTGACTATAAGGCGATATACGAACGATATGTCGACGAAAAATGGATATTTTTGACACAAATCACCACTTATAATGCTATCCCATGGCTCCACAGCCATTATATGGTCATATTTAACATCACAGAGTATTGCCAGTGTCTGATATACCTATATATGTTGACACTAGGTCATATCTGGGAGCTTTAAAAAAAAACGTTTTTTATTTAAAAAAAAACGGTTTTTTTTTTAAAAACATCGAGTTAAAAAAACAACGTTTTTTTCCAACCCTACAGATGACAATAAATATTAGTCCTAATGGCACTACACATACTTCACATCAACTGGTACCCATGTCAACTCAAATTTTAGTTCACCAGTGGCTAGGGTTCAAACGATATGACTTTTCGATATCGATATTCGATATTTTTTTCTGATACTCGATATTCGATATCGATACGATATGGAACCTCGATATCGATATTCGATATTAAAAAATGGTCGATATTCGATATTGCGATTTGCTTTTGGTATAGCAAGGCATATTTCAAGTGACATATCGTATTTTCATGTGTTGCACGCATGGTTAATCATCTCTTTAGTTAAATGTGAATGGTACAAGTGATTTTGTGTATCAGACAAATAACAATTGATAGATATTACAGTTCATACTGATAACCTGATTGCTTAAGGGCATGCTGCAAAAAATAGGATATCAGCATTTTCTGGCTTCAAATTTAGCACTCCAACAAAAATGACATTATAAGTACTGTACTTTTACTCATCTAATACAATTCTCAGATCAGATCAAGATCAATCATAAATATCTCAAAATGAAAATGATAACTTTTTTTAGGGACACAATATAGGTTCAATATATCGAGAAAAAAATGGTCGATATTCGATATCGATATTTTTTCAAAATTTTCGATATCGATATTCGATATTTTTTCAAAATTTTCGATATCAATATTCGATATTAAAAAATGGTCGATATCCTATATTCGATACGATATATCGTTTGAACCCTACCAGTGGCAGTGCATGTGCACATGCTACAATGTAGAAAAGGAATCAATAATTGCACTTGAACATCCTTCCGCGACCCATCAACCAGAATGGAATGGAATCCAGTTAACACCAGGTGCCAATCCCATACCCCGTAAAATGTCATGCAGTGTCAATGCTGTCAGGCAACCGAGCTGCCATTTTGCAGGGTATTTTACATGACTTTTGACACTTTGCATGACATTTAGCAGGACCTGGAACATTCCCCAAATGTCATTGTTTACCAAGCCATCGCAACCACGACCATTTACCAACCGGGCTATCACATTATGGGTACCTGCAGATCCGGGTATGCCAGGGCAAAGTTCCCGTTGTTAATTCCTTTTTCGGATTCAGGATTTGGATACATACAGAATTTTTATACTGAATGTACTGTACTGTACGACAACGCCAGGGGTCGCTGAGTTTCAAAAAGGTATACAATCCGGGGAATGTACGGCTAAGGGGGGGCGATTTTGCCTACGACGACGCCAGGGTCGCTGATGCCAGCAGACTGTCGCTTTTACAGCTATCCTACGGTGCATGAATATCAAGGGAACTTTTCATACGTTTGTACAGAATTGCATGAATATCAAGGGAACTTTTCATACGTTTGTACGGAATCAAACTGCACGTGGCGCGACCGCTAAAGTGGAACTGCACGCGTGCAGTTTTTATACTTAAGCCCAGTTAACAGCGAGTTTGTTAACTGAGCTGTGGCGCAGTGCGTGAGCTCGCGCTTCCCGCGCGAGAGGTCCTGGGTTCGTTCCCGGGGCCTGAGAGGTCCTGGGTTTTCTCCCAGGGCCACTTCTCTCGTTCCCCGTGCCACTCTCCTCCCTCAGCACCGATGATTACACACGTCGGTGCTGGCAGGCCGCCGTCTAGCCTTCCAGACCGACCGTCCAGCTGCCTACCAACCGCAATAACATTGACGAATGTAGTCTTGCCGGAATTTTGCAGCCCCACCAATGTGAGCTCCATTTCTTCCTTCCAGAAAAGACTGCGGATCCAATCGAGAACGCGGTTAATCATCGACCACATTTTGACTTGTTTCGTTTCGCAAGCGGCTTGTGAAATGCGACAGTTGTTAAGCGGACCGTAGAATATGATGGGTAGGGTGTAGCTGCGTGTTTGTTTTTTTAAGATTTAGCGGCGAAATTACAGGAGAGGCAATTTCGTGTATATGAAAACGGCGTTTTATACTTATTGTCAGTACTTTTCTATTGCATACGGCGCGTGGCTTGGGTCAACGGGTGTGCAACAGACGTCATTATGCGGCTTAAGCGGATTATCGTGGCATTTGTAGATAAATAATGAAATATAGCAAAGAAATGATCGAGTGCATGATTACATGCCCCAGAATTCGCCTTGATAAAACTACGCAAAGTTTTTACCTGCATATGAGTGACAGCCAGTTGCAAATAAATTTCCGAAAGTCTGCAATTCCCCCGCCCACAGCTGAGAAGTTCATTTGTAACATCACGATAAATCACTGTATTGTATTATATTTCACTTTACATATGCATGCATTGCGCTATTTGTTCTGATGGCGTCTGTTGCACACTTATCGACCCAAGCCACGCGCCGTATGCAATAGAAAAGTACTGACAATAAGTATAGTGAACCATGAAAACGAAAGATCAAAAGTCGGTAATTTTCTTTTGCGGGTAAAATTTATATTTGGATACTGGGCAAAACATACAAACACGGGGAAATGTGGCGTGTTCGTACGGTATAAAACATTTATGCTTGACACAGTTTCCGATGATATACACAAAAATTTTCAGGAACATCAATGAAAATTACTCAAACATACAAACTTTTCGGGTATCAATCATCCACTCACAACCGTAACAGTCACATCAATCTAGTGTATCCAAACCTTATTACCACTTCTCTCCGGAATACCCCGTATGTGAACTTGGCAGCTTGACAAAAACATAAGAAGTCGCTAGAAAAAGAAATAAAATGGGTATATAAATGTATATAGACAAAAATAACGATTATCAACTTACGTAATTTGACAACGACGGCTAAATTGACAACAAAGTTTAGTGATTTTGAGCAATGATCTTACCAACAGTAACTTGGAAATCGGCCAACTTTCTATAAATGACCCGATCCCTCTCTTTGCGTACAACTGTAGCCACAAAGTTGAACCGCGCAAATCCCGGTAATAGAACGATCGGGGTTAGGAACTCTTGGCGTGGTGCCAGAGCTACGCGAAGTAAATCGCGTTACGCGAGCCGCGTGACTTGCGCAGGCGCAAATCACGCAACCACAGGGTCACGCGACTTGCGCAGGCGCAAATCACGCAACCACAGAGTCACGCGACTTGCGCAAATGCGCAAATTTCGCAGCTCGGGCCCTGGGCGTTGAGCTCTGGGCCGCACCTCAACGCTGAAAAGCCCAGAGCCGGTCTTTCAACCAGGCTCCTGGCTGGGCGTGAGCGCAAGTGACCCTCTAGGTGTAATTGTGTTGGAACGTTAAAATTGCGGGTTGAAATGTGGGTAGGTAGGATATGTTCCCGCGTTTTGTCGTGAATGGTTTTCGAACCAGGAAAACCAAAACGACACTGCGCCATCTGCAGTAGGTAGGAAATTTTGCGTGTCGCTCAGAACATGCAAACTTTGAACATCAATAACTCGACTATTTCTGGGCCGATTTTAGTAATTTCACTTTTAAAATGATGACAAATGCTTGGAGAGTTAATTTCTGAGGTCAAATAGGCAATACAATATTGTGTATATATCGATCACTACGCCATCTGCGGTAGGTAGGAAAACCTGCGATAAGTTCCGCTGAAGATTAATAGGAATATTTCTGGCTCCGAAAACACAACATATTTACTTGAAACTAGCAGGGTCGGAATGGCGCCACACACGCTAGATGTCAAGTGTTTCGGTGCGAACTCGATTTTAGTTCAATTGAGGTCGCGAGACGATTTTCAGGTGAACGTGTGGCAACATCCGAATGTCAACTGGGCCGCCTGTTTTCATAAATTTCGCAGTTATGGGCTGCGAACCCATGTTCAAATGCACATGGCCAGCTAAATTCCTCTTCGACTTTGCCGCACGTGCACTTGAAAAGTATTCTGCGACCTAAATTGTACTAAAATTGAGTTGACACCGAAACAGTTGACATCCAGCGTGTGTGGCACCGATAAGTCACGTGAAAATGGCTACCACCACACCACGCAGGCAACTGAAACCAGCGCCAAAACACCTACGCCGAAACCTACACGCGTGCTGGGCGCAGCGACCAGACAGCAGCGCAGCACCAACATGGCACCCGCGGCACCGACGGCACCAGGTGCCAGTCCCAGACCCTGTAAAGTGCCCTGTAAAATGTCATACAAAGTCTCAAAGTCATGTAAAATGCCCTGCAAAATGGCAACTCGGTTGACATGACTTTTGACACTTTGCATGACATTTGACATTGGGCATTTTACAGTGTCCGGGACTGCCCCCAGGACCCAAGTTCGGCTGCACCCTGTGCGGGTCAAAGTTCCCCTGCATCAAGGGCATGCTGTCCCACTGCACGGCGGCACCGGCGCCTACCCATTCATGTGCACCTGCCGCAACACGGTCGAGTCCACTGTGCCGCTGTTGAAGAAGCATTTTCGGGAGAAACACTCTTGCTTGAGTGGAGTGTTTGAGAAACAAGTTTTGTGGTGATGCAAGAGACAAGTTTTGTGGTGATGCGAGAGTTTTTTTGATTGGCTGTTTGATTACCTATGTGGAATTTACATTCATTGTTTGTACATGAATCCGCCTTTTGATTGTTAAAATATATTTTTTGTGGAAGTGCGTGAATATGCGTATCCTGAACGCGCATTATCAACTAAGACATGTTTGCACGCATACTTTGCTGTCCGCCGCGTATTTACGTTGAGGACAGTGATGTTGATTTGTGGTTGAACAACCTTGAAATGTGGATTGTAAACTGCACACTGAAAAACGTGGTAGAAAAACTGAAAATATGCTGTTTTATAATTGTGGCAGTTTCTTTGAAACAATAAATATTATCGGAATTCTGAATACCGTATTACCTCGAATTATATCCCCTTGAATTACCCCCCCCCCCTCAAAATGGCTGTAGGAAATAATACCCCCTCAAAATACCCCCCTCCGGAATGATGTACATCATGCATGCAATGTACATGATGTATTTTTACTGCTAATTTGCCTTGCAGCTACACATAGACTAGGTAGTTTGTGTAGCTATCTACATCTCTACCTGTTTTGTGTTACCTGTTTTGGGTTACGCGACCTCGCTGGTTTGGCAACATGGTTTTTGCCCAACTGTATCAAGGTAACTACCATAGTGGTGATATTATTTATCACCACTGTGGTAGTTACCTTGATACAGTTGGGTAAAAACAACCTGGTGGCAATCCCAATGTTTGAGATGAAACATGAACCTCGCGGGTTTGGCAACATGGTTTCTCAAACCGCAGTATCTGTAGTGTACATTCTCTTTACATGCATATGGTCTTATGGTGCGGGCAACATGTGATTTGGGGCAATTTGGCATCTCAATTATGTAATTAATTGACAGCCGCGAACTGCCGGCGGAAGAATAATTTAATTGCTGTCGCTACACAATTATTGGGGGGGGGGGGGGGGTAATTATCAAAGTATAGTGTACACGTGCCACTTGTAATTGCACGTGAATTGCAGACAGTATCCCAGACAGTTGGTATCCCAGTAATTTACACTTTAATGATGTAATTGGCCCCCCACATGCTAGTTGACATCGCAAATTCGTGTCAACTGAATCAGTCTGAATGTCAACCAAACATTACAACAAATTTTTAAAGCAGCACATAAATACCATTGCTAATATACCAGTGAGATATTTATGATTAGCCGCAGTCAAGTGACAGCATCCAAACAGAAAACAACTGTCAAGTTGCCTTGCAGCTTTGCGCAACTGGTTTGTAACTCTGCCGACAACTCTTTGAACATGCGGCGGCGACTGGATGCGTATGTATATATGAGTGCGCAATGCCGTCTTCACATGCCGCGGCTAATGATGGCAAAGAAAAGATTCGAAAATTTGAAAACGTTTTCGAATCTTTTTAGACTTTTCGAATTCGAAAAAAAAATATTTTTAAACTGAAAACGTTTTTGAATTTTCGATTTTTTCCGATATTTTTGGAAGAAAATGTGAAAAAGTGGAGAAACGCCATTCAAAACACCAATATCGAGTAAACGTAAATACGTTTTAACAACTACCTATGGTCTGTGGTAACAGCTGGGAAGGCAGTAAAACATGAAAGTGAGTTGAAAATGGACCAGAGAAGTTGAAAATGCACTAATTTACTGCAAAACATTTGAAAAGTCTTAAAAAGATTCAAAAATTCAAAATCTAAATTCAAAAACTATTTTCAGAAAAAAATCGAAATTAGAAAAGTCATTTTAGATAAAACACTTGAAAATTTAAATACTTTTTTTCAGAGAGTTTGCCATCGTTAGCCGTGGCATGTTCACAAAGTGGTGCGGCAACTCAACTACTTTGTATTTGGCGCCGAGCTGCTCTATGAACTTGCCGCGGCTCTTATGTCGCGCAGCAGGCATGCGCGCATGCCACAAAGTAAAGTGTCAATTGTCATGACAAATGTAAAGTAAAGTGTCAATTGTCATGCAAAGTTGAGTGTACATGACACTTGACTTTACATTTGACACTCTACTTATTACATTGACACTTAATGACACTTATTTTAACACATTACATGGCTTGGGACTGCCCCCTGGTAACAGTAGGATTGGTTCTACCAGTGGCAAAACTGCAATTGATGTCCAAAATTGTATCATCATTGGGCTACCCTGTAACAATGGCAGCTACACAAATGTCTCTAAACTATTTAAATATACTGGGCGGACCGGACCGCAAAGTATGTGCAGAATCCTACCATTATTTAATGAATAAATTCTTGTGAAAGATTTCGTAATTAATAATTCCATGGTAAAAAAACGAAATATTATGGCGAAAAAACTGTAATTTGTTTGGTTCATTTTTCAGATGGGTTATGATAGGTATCCATAAGTGTGTTGTCCGGGAGTCTATATAACTAGCGTAATTACTAGCCTGTGATCATGCCTAGTGATGGAAAAAGCACCAGGACTTTGGCGCCAAGCGCCAAAAGCGCCATGGCGCGTTTTGGAACGCAAGCGCCAAGCGCCAATGGCGCCAGGGCAAAATGGCGCCAAGCGCCAGAAGCGCCATGGCGTATTTTGCTTTGGCGCTAGCGCCAAGCAGCCAGCACCAGGTGTTTTGTTCCTGGCGCCACGCAAAAATTGCGTCAAGTGCCAAAAGCGCCACGGCGCTTTTCCGAACCACAGCGCCAAGCGCCAATGGCGCCAGAGCAATTTAGCGCCAAAAGCGCCATGGCGCTTTTTGCTTTGGCGCTAGCACCGGCGCCATGGCGTTTTTCCATCACTAATCATGGAATCATCGCGCTGCACTGCGTGAGCCCCGTCCCGGACGGCCTGACCAGCGCGACCGGTGCGGCACCTTTGGCGCCCGGTAGCAAGTCTATCGACGATTTGCATAGGGAGAATAGGGTGAGGGTTTTTTTGGGGGTGTAGGGTAGGTTTTTTGGTGGATGGATTTGGTGAGCTGCGCCTGTATGTTCTCCGGATCTCCTGGCAAAGTGTCAAAGTAAAGTGTCAATTGTCATGCAAAGTGTCAAATGTAAGGTAAAGTGTCAATTGTCATGCGAAAGTGTCAAATGTAAATAAAAGTGTCAATTGTTATACAAAGTGTCAAATGTAAAGTAAAGTGTCAATTGTCATGCAAAGTGGAGTGATAAAATCTTCTCTTTTTTGTTGTGATTGACATTTTACATGACAATTTACTTTACATTTGACACTTTACTTATTACATTGACACTTAATGACACTTTATTTTAACATGTGAGCTCGTGACACTCGTTCACACGAGCTACGCCAACTGTAATCAACCACAACGACGCCTCAGCTCGGCGCCGCGTCCAGCAGAAATGGACAAAAAAGTCTGTCGCAGTTGTTGCTCACGCTGCCGCGTGACAAGCTGCAGAACATGCTCGACGCTTATGGTGAACAGATTGCGAAGTGTTTGGTTTCAGATAGGAAATTAGTGCCGGAGGAATGTGCTCAGTTGGCTGCATTTTTGCGCTCAAATTGTGATGTTTGAACCTCGCTGGTTTGGCAACATGGTTTTTGCCCAACTGTATCAAGGTAACTACCATAGTGGTGATATTATTTATCACCACTGTGGTAGTTACCTTGATACAGTTGGGTAAAAACAACCTGGTGGCAATCCCAATGTTTGAGATGAAACATGAATCTCGCGGGTTTGGCAACATGAGTTTTGCCCAACTGTATCAAGGTAACTACCATAGTGGTGATATTATTTATCACCACTGTGGTAGTTACCTTGATACAGTTGGGTAAAAACAACCTGGTAGCAATCCCAAGCCCATTAAAGTGTAAAGTAAAGTGTCAAATGGAAGGTCAAATGTGAAATTACAGTTACTTTACATTTGACAGTTCACAAATCAAAAGCAAATGCAGATTGATTTGTTTAGGATGGCAAGATTATTTTCACATAAATGCAACGTGAATTTTTTTGTGTAGACATTTCATCGCTAAGATAAAATGTACGGTCAAGATCAGAACAGCTTTTGCCATTTTGTACACTTTTTTTAAACGGTGTTTGTAATTATAATATTCGTTTACATCGTTTTACATGCTGCCAGAAAATTCAGTACAATCGCTAAATTAGTGCAATCGCTTCGCTGGCATCACAGTTTAGAAATGGCTAAGTGGCTTCTGGCTAATGTGCAATTCAAATGAGCACAAACGAGGGCGCCCTGTTGCTGCCGCACACACCAGTTGACAATAACATCGGCTGTCAACTGGACTGTTTGGTTTCTATTGACATTTTAGTTGACGAAGCATGGAGTTGTGTTCTAATGGACATCAATTCACCAGTATCAATTCCCTTTCAACATTACCGCATGTGCACTAGGAAATTACCTTGTGGGTATTGCCATGGAAATCGGTTGACGCCCAGTGAGTTGACACCCGCTGTAGCCTCGGCTAGTGTGTAATTGCACCGTGGCACCAGTGCCAAGGCAAAAAGTGATTGGCGTTAAAGTGCGGGGGGTTTTCAGTTGGCGCCCCCATACCGGCGCTCCACCGCCATCGGCCATGACGTGCCGTCGCTGTGCATCACGCTGCAGATGGCCGGCGTGCTGGTGGGCGCGTCGCTCGGCGTCATCGCGACCGACAGATGGGGCTGCAAGCCCACATACGTCGCCACGCTGCTGCTCAGTGCTTCACTTGGCGGCGCGCTGGGTGCGGCGCCGTGCTGGTGCCAGTCCTGGACACTGTGAAAGACCCTGGAAAGTGTAAAAGCCATGGCGTTTTTCCGACCACTAGCGCCAAGCGCCAATGGCGCCAGAGCAAAATGGCGCTTTCACATCACTAGTCAATTGTCATGTAAAAAGACCCTTAAAAACATTTGACACTTTACAGGGTCTTTTACATGACACCCCACATTTTACATGGTCATTTACATGACACACAACATTTAACAGAATCTTTTACACTTTACATGGTCTTTTACAGCTGCGGCGTGCTATTGGCGCTCATCTTCTGCTGGCTGTGCACGTCGCTCAGCTACTACGCGCTCAACTTCAGCTTCGGCACCATGACCATGTTCCCCCGCAGCAGCACCGCTTTCAGCACCATTACTTTTGGCGTGTGCAGCATCACAGCCAATCTTGTGGTGGCAATCGTTGATAAAATGGGGGGTTAAAATGAGTGCGGTTTTTTAGAGTACCTAACTAAAAGTACATACCGTATTACCTCGAATTACCCCCGCGGGGGTTTATTATTTCGTCAGCAAATTTTGAGGTGGATGGGTTAATTCGAGGGAGGTTTATTATTTCGTCAGAAATTTTCGTGAAATTGATAGTAAACAATATGTTCAACATGCCCAAAACCGGTAATGAATGTGCTGAAATGGATATATTTGGGCATTTGAAATAGGTACATCGCTAGGTAGGCTCGCTGGGCTGTGTAGCTGCGGTGCAAACCGGCAGCAATAATAACATCCTGTACATTGCATACATTATGTACATCATTTCAGAGGGGGTTTCCTTAGCTCCTTTGGCGAGTTATTCTCGCGAAAATAGAAAATTATCACAAAATCAAATCGCCAATCAAAGCATCAACACAAAACCTATCCACCACAGGAATCTCCCTAGGCTCTGGATCGGACTAGAACTATACAGCCGGGAACTACGCCAACAGTGCTGCGAACGCAGTGCAATGCGGTGTGCAGCGTGGCGGCGCGCGTGGGCGGCATGGCGGCGCCCAATGTGTTGCTGTTGGCGCGCTGGTGGTCGCCGCTGCCCTACGTCAAATGGTGCCAGTCTCAGACCCTGTAAAATGTCACATGTCATGCAACGTCTCAAACCGAGTTGCCATTTTGCAGGGCATTTTCCATGACTGTTGACACGTTGCATGGCACTTGAAATTTTACAGGGTCTGGAAGTGCCTCCAGGTGTTAACTTTGCCCTGTGCGCGCTGGTGATGCCCGAGACGAAGGGCTTGCCGCTGCCGGAGGATGATCAAGATGAGAATGACGACGACAAAGATTTTTAGTTCACGAATCTGCCGTTATCATAATTTAAAGTGCAATGTATAAATGTGTTTATAGAAAGTGAGGCTCCAATTTCAAGGTGTATGAATGCAAAATACAGAAAGAATTTACTTGGCCATAAATTTAACATCGAATGGGCAGAAAAGTCATTAAAAGGACAGCTTGAAATATCCAAAGGACCATTCCACAAATTTCAAGATGAATATTCACGTGTATTCGAGGAAGCACCTAGCGCTGTCACTCACATAATTTTTGTGGCCAGCTTCAACATACACCGTTTGAGACGAAAGGGTTTCTGAGCACAGGAAACTGCATAACACGCGCGACGCTCACGCCAATCACTGATCACTAACGCTGGCACTTGGATTCCTAGTGCGCTGTTTCTTCGCCAGCGGTCGATCAACAAGTCAGGGAAATACATTGTAGCAGGCTAAGGCCACAAATGTCAGAAAACCCCTAAGCAGCACCAAGAACATCAATGAAATCTACTAACCTGTCAATCATCCAAATCTCATCCAGGAATGAGAGGGCACCAAAGGCATTTATACAACTACACTTGAACAAGCATCTTTAGAATTATTTCTCAAACAAATTTCTACAACTAACAAGCCATGCAGAGGCCAGCTTCACACCCTGTAAAATGTTATGTAGCGTCACCAAAATCTCAAATGAACAGTAAAAAACAAATATCACTGATAATTTGATATTTTGGTGACACTAGTGACATTTTACAGTGTGTGGGAAGAAGCTTCTGAGGGATTTTGCCTGGACACTGCTCAACAAAATGTTCATAACATTGAATCATGGTCCTGTCCACCACCTGTTTGGTGACCCAAATTGACCCAGCTCTTGCCAGTTGCACCCAAGCGCCACAAACGCAGTTGTTAACAGCCAATTGGGAGGACCAGCAAGCATTTAACAGGCTAGTATGAAGGTCAACAGTACCGTGGTCAAGACCATGATCAGATAAACACCCAAAGGATTGTTCATATGAGCCCATTAAAATGGTCATATGTTCAAAGGATTGACCCCATTAGTCATAACAGAAGATTTGAACAAAACTTGCTAATGATTGAAATAATTCTAATAGCTTGTGTGAAGAGTGCAAATTTTGTATCTTGTAAACTGCACAGCCACTAGTCTGCCTCCTGAAATAACTGCAAGGAACGCAAAAAAACAAGAATATGTGCCTAGGGTTGGCAATTTTGAAATTTCCAGCACCTACTCTGATTTTTTAAACTGCTGGCAAAAATTGTTCTGCTATGCATAAGGTAAATGCAAAAATTTCCAAGTATCAACAATAAATAAATAATAATAACATGAATATCATAACGATAAAAAGAAATAGACGGATGGAGCAGCAGGAAATAGCATCACTCAATGCAACTAGGGATGGCAGATGTTTTTGTAAGTCTTTAAAAAAAATGTTTTTTTAAACAGAGGCATCTAAACCGGTTTTTTTTTTAAAAACAGCAGCCAAAATGTTTAGTACTGAGCACTAGGTATTTTGCAATTTTTTTGCGCGCAAGGGTGCAATTTCACATACACATTACCAATGTATTAGCCTTTTCTTTTAACCTTATTAAAGCACTATTCCATGCAAAAATTGACTTGAAGTCACAAACATTCCACAAAAGGCGAAATGCTAACAAGTTGACAAAAATGGGTATTTTTGACATAAATTACCACTTATAATGCTACCCCATGGCTCCACAGCCATTCTATGGCTATATCTCACATCACAAAGTACTTATATACATATATATGTTGACCCATAACCATATCTGAGAGCTTTTAAAAAACATTAATTATTTTTATTTAAAAACGTTGTTTTTTTAAACAGGGTTGTGTAAAATTTTTTTGGCCATCCCTAAGTGCAACTACTGCAATATGCAAAAATTTTCACAATCATAACTGTAGTAAACTAATTCAGTAGGCATTTTGGGAAAATTATAAAAGAAAAAAATCAATTATTTACCAACTCTACACAGCAAAGTGGACAATCAACAGGTTGATAATTTTTATATTTTAGAACCACCGTCGGTAATTTCAGCATCATTACTATTTTCATCGATTTCAATTCTATTGTCATTGGTGTTTTCTTCATCAGAGTCAAATACCTCTTCACCCATATCGTTATTGTCCACAGCCGCCTGAAAACAGTAAAAATTGACTGGAACATTTTATCGCGACTAAACACGAGTGACTTATCGATATACCGTATTTCCTCGAAATACCCCCGCGGGGTGATTGTTTCAGAGTGATAATTTTGAGGGGAGGTTAAACGAGGGGGGTATTTCGAGTACTTTTTTTGAAAACCCAGTACTAAATTGTCGCCTGTAACGTACGCAGGCGTCTAAAAATTCACCAATAAACACCATGTAATAGAGTCTATACACTTACATAAGTATGTAGATGGTATAAAAAGGTTCCAACGTACCACGTTCCACTGGTTCGTTTGAACGTCTGTTCTGCATTGCCCGGATCACAAACCGCAATGTTCCCTTTACATACAATTAGGGGGGGGGTATTTCGAGGGGGTGGGTAATTATTTCATAGTGTCCATTTTGAGGGGGGTATTTCGAGACGGGGGTATTACGAGGGGGGGGGGTATTTCGAGGAAATACGGTAGGTATACTTTTCTTTGAAATGAATCAATTTCAAGCAAGCCCGCTAGACATCCTTAACGCGCGGTGCATAAAACCCGCCACGGGCGATGGTCCGAAGAAACGAAACTTTATGAAATTTCATTTAAAAAATCAGAATCCATAAAATTGACTTGGAATAAATGAAATACGTCCAATGCAATAAAAAATTGGACAAGCATTCCTACCTAATCACCAATCCTAATCGATGTGAAGACCCGCTTAAAGCCAGTGAAGGGCTCACAAACTAGTTGACATCAAAATTTGTGTCAACTATGATTTCAACCTTCCTATGCGATAGATCAGTTAATTTCATATCGTGACACAATCTTCATGGTTTCTGTTAAGTGTGTGTGATACAATTTTTTTGGGGTTAAGTTGACATTCAGTTGACATTTATTTTGTGTTAACTAGTGTGTGTGTGGGCCCTAAGGCCCGCTGTGAGTTAACTTGTCAAAGTTCAATAGATGTAAAGCGAGTAAATGCACAAACAGTCCAACCTTGTCCTCCTCCATAATCTGCAGCAAATCCTTGTCCGGCTCCAGAAAATATCGGTGTTTCAGATGGCCGACGCGCACAATGTCGTGTTCACTTTCTTTACCCACAAAGCCGCCGGCGCGCAGTACGGTTTGAATACGTCACAGCTGCAAATCGAGCGTGCAGCGCACCTGCCCGATAAGGCGGACGATTGTTGTCGATTTTAGTTCCTGCGTGTGGAAAGGCGGAGTGGCAGTTGTTGGTATCGGGATAAAGATAAAGAGTAAAGGGGTCCAAAGGATTTTGAGCCATGTAGATTGACGATCCACCTAGAACGGAAGAGACAAAAAATCGACGGTGTCTCAGCGCATGTAAGCTCTCAGCGCATCTAAACTCCCTGCGCATCTAAAAGTGCTCCCAGCAAATGTAAACTTTTAGGGCACCTATGCGCGGCACAATCAAAGGCCTCACCGAGCCGCGCCGCAGTTCATCTAAATATGCATCCGGCAGCGTTATGCCATCGCAAACACAATGGCACAATTGAAACTTGCACATTCTGGTGGTGCTGATAGGGGGCAATTTTCAAACACTAATTTGGAATGTCAACTAGTGTTTGAATGTGGAACTCTGACATACTGAGAGTTTTGGCCGAAAAATCTATAAACCAGGTGAAAAACACATCAAAACATAAATACATATACAGACGATTATAGCTGAAAAAAGGCAGCATTGCAAATAAGCGATTTTGAAAGTAGAAATGAACAAAAAGGTGCAAAATTACTGATTTCGAAAGAAAATTGAAGAAAATCGCTGAAAGTGTGCTTTAGGGATGGAAAAAAGCGCTCTTTTTTAACGGCCCGGCTTTTTGTAAAAAAAGCGCTCTTTTTAAAAAAAACGCGCTTTTTTCGCTTTTTTTAAAAAATTGTCAAGACGTTACCTAAAAAGCTCCCAAATATGGTCCTGAGTCAATATATACAGGTATATCAGACAAGTGGCAGTACTTGTGATGATATATAAGCATAGAATGGCTATGTAATCATCTGATGGCATTATAAGTGCTGATTTCTGCCAAAAAAATCCAATTTTATGTCACTAATTATGTATATCGCCGTTTTTGAATGTTTCTTGACAGCAAGTGAAGTTAGGCATTGAATAGTGCTTTAATTTGGCTATAAAAGATGGCTAATACATGACAGTGATGTTTCACACTGTAGAAAAGTGGAAGCACATTGGCTGGATATTATTTACTACACTGACATATCACCTCAACTTATTATTACATGATACCATGCAGGAATAGAAGCAATGCCACTAAAATGCTACAAAACCAATGAAAACAACCACCAATGGCAATTTGCATGTGAAATTATGCACTTGGGCGCAAAAAATTTTTCAAAATACCTAGTGCATGAGTACAAAAATTTTTGCCAGCGCTTTTTTAATAAAAAAAGCGCTTGAAAAAAAGCGATGGCCATCCCTAGTGTGCTTTCACGTGGGTAGATAGTTGGGCGATTTATGGGTGGGGTGTAATAGCTGAATGAAATATGAAAACAGGCGTCATTATTGAAGAATTTTGTGGCCGGAATTTACCTTCCCAGTCATGCGCGGAGCGGCGACGCGCAGCGAGTCGCACAGCTTGAAGAGCGCCTTCCGGCCCCTCTGCATCTTGCGCGGCAACGCGGTCAGCAGCCTGCACGACTCGGCGCGTTCTGCGGACAACGCCCATTGCGTAAATACTATGGCAATACTGAATGTGACACAAGAGCAAACCATCAAGCGATGCGAAGACATCACGCATAGGGAGGTGGAATCGCGCTGCATGGTCGCCAGAATGAACAATCGGGAGTAGCGCAGCACTGCCGTGACCACGGCCGCCTGGTGACAGTATGTCTGCGGCAAAACAACGAAAGCAATACCGTATCGCCCGGAGGCCACTCAGCTATCTATCAATCCCGGAGGCAAAATTTTTGGCTATGTACCCCCAAAATCGGCCGGCTATCTACCTATCTGGCGCGAATTTTGCCCAAATTTTCGCTCAAACTCTGTAATTTTCCCACCCTTTTTTAGTTTGTCACCTTCAAAATCGCGGCTTTCACCTATACACATGTTTATATACCTATTTTTAGCTAATTTAGGGTACTTTTAACCTGTTTTTAGCGAATTTTCCCCCCTTCTGCCTTCTATACACTGAAAAAGCCTAGATATTTTGCCCCCCCCCCAAGCCCTCCCCACTAGGGTTCAAACGATATATCGTATCGAATATCGAATATCGGATATCGACCATTTTTTAATATCGAATATCGATATCGAAAATTTTGAAAAAATATCGAATATCGATATCGAAAATTTTGAAAAAATATCGAGTATCGAATATCGACCATTTTTTCGATATATCAAACCTATATTGTGTCCCTAAAAAGGTATCATTTTCATTCTGAGATATTTATGATTGATCTGATGTGCTTGATCTGATCTGAGAATTGTATTAGATGAGTAAAAGTACAGTACTTATAATGTCATTTTTGTTGGAGTGCTAAATTTGAAGCCAGAAAATGCTGATATTCTATTTTTTGCAACATGCCCTTAAGCAATCAGGTTATCAGTATGAACTGTAATATCTACCAATTGTTATTTGTCTGATACACATAGATTCATCATGTTTTTTTTCTACATGTTCTACTTTTGAGTGATGTAAACCTTGTTAAAATCACTTGTACCATTCACATGTAACTAAAGAGATGATTAACCATGCGTGCAACCACATGAAAATACAATATGTCACTTGAAATATGCCTTGCTATACTAAAAGCAAATTGCAATATCGAATATCGAAAATATCGAAATATCGAATATCGACTATTTTTTAATATCGAATATCGATATCGAGGTTCCATATCGTATCGATATCGAATATCGAGTTTCAGAAAAAAATATCGAATATCGATATCGAAAAGTCATATCGTTTGAACCCTACTCCCCACCCCCCCAGAAAAGGTTTCAGCTATCTATCCAACCGGAGGAGCGATTTGCTACCTATCCAGCCCCCGCGAGGGCCAAAATCTTGGAGACTCCTGCACCAGGGTTCAAACGGGATCCCGATCCCGAATCCCGAGAATTTTCGGTATTTTGTGGTCCCGATCCCGAAATCTGAAAAAAAAACAATCCCGATCCCGGGATCTCAATAGGGTTCAAACGATATCACTTTTCGATATCGATATTCGATATTTTTTCAAAATTTTCGATATCGATATTCGATATTCGATATTTTTTCAAAATTTTCGATATCGATATTCGATACGATATGGACCCTCGATATCGATATTCGATACTAAAAAATGGTCGATATTCGATATCGATATTTCGATATTTTCGATATTCGATATTTAGCTTTTGGTATAGCAAGGCATATTTCAAGCAGCATATTGTATTTTCATATGGTTGCAAACATGGTTGATTATCTCTTTACTGAAAAGTACAATTGATTTTAACAAGGTTTACAATGGTCAGAATGAGAAAATCGAAGAAAAAACATGACGAATCAAATTGTATCAGACAAACAAAAATTGGTAGATATTACAATTCATACTTATAACCCAATTGATTAAGGGCATGTTGCAAAAAAGCAGCATATCAGCATTTTCTGGCTTCAAATCTGAGGTAGGTAGTTCAGTGGGTATGTGGCCAAGCCAAATACAAGAAATGTGGAGTAAGCACTCCAACAAAGATGACATTAAATACTTTACTTTTACCCATCAACTTAGATACTATAAGCAAATCAAATTAATCACAAATATCTCAAAACAAAAATAATAACTTAATTAAGGACATTATACAGGTTCGATATATCGAAAATATGGTCGATATTCGATATCGATATTCGATATTTTTTCAAAATTTTCGATATCGATATTCGATATTTGATATTTTTTCAAAATTTTCGATATCGATATTCGATATTCGATATTAAAAAATGGTCGATATCCGATATTCGATATTCGATACGATATATCGTTTGAACCCTAGATCTCAAAAAGCCAATCCCAATCCAGAAAAGTCAATCCTGTTTGAACACTATTCCGCACTCTGTAAAATGTAAAGTAAACTGTCAAATTCATGTGAAATGTCATGGAAAGTGTCAAATGCCATTCACATGTCAAGTCAACATCCAAACGCCAACGCGAATGTCATTCCATTCCTGGCAATGCGCCAACTGCTGACTCATGTCAACCCAAATCCACGCACCATACAGTCTCATGACGGGGGGCTCGTATGCGCCGGGTATGGGCAGGACGCCTGCGGCCGCCGCCCCGTGCACCAATGCGGCGGCAAGTGCGGCGCGCCCGGCAGCACGTTCACTAGTGTAGGCGGCTGCTGAGAGGGAGAAGGGGTGTGTGAGAAGCAATTTCAACGTCAATTTGTTCAATTCAAGTTATTTTACCTGGTTCTGCAGATCAGACTCCCAACACTGTCTAAGTATCTAGTTGATGACCGCTTCCGCTTTGGACACACTTTCGATATTCGGCCCGCGCACGGTGATTGTGCAGTCCTGAAGAAAACGGATCATGGGTAAATGAGAAAATGGAATGCAATTTCTTTGAAATTAATAATACAGTTTTTGTTAAAACGATGCGTGCGCTTTGATTCCCCAGTAATTCCGGTCCCCGGGTGATCCTTTCCTAATCCAAATCATTTAATTCCGGTTTGACTCGATATAAATGTTTACTGCGACAGCTGTTTACATTCGTACACCTCACAAGTATCTTGTTTGTAAAATGCGAGCACGGACATGATTATTTGCAATCGATTTAAAAACGAAAAACAGTGTTTTTGTGGGGCGGGGGTTGCGTAATTTAAACCGGCTTTTCAATTTTGACATTTTCAACTGAAATTTTGTTTACTCGGTATTTACTTATTCAAAGCAACTGTAAATCCAATTTTTTTACAATTGATCTGAAATTTTCACTGCTTATTTTCGAAAGAATTTCGCCGAAAAACTAACAAATTCAACATTCAAAATCCCCTCTTAACTCAACCCCAGGGGTTTAGTAGGGGGGGGGGTTGGGGGGGGGGGTTACCCCCCTAATCCGCCAGCTATTTATCTATCTATCCCGGAGGCCCGCTCAGCTATCTATCGATCCCGGCTGCAGCCCCCCCCCTCCCGGGGCTAGACCAGAAAGTGACCGGAAAATTCGACTTTTTCAACGTCAGCATAAAAAACTGACCCCACACGTTGACGACTTTCTCCACGGCGCCAGTTTTCGCGTCGCGGACAGTATTCTGGGGGCACTAACAGACCCTGTAAAATGTCTTGTAGAATGCTAAATTTCATGCAAAGCATTTTACATGACTTAGTAAATTTTGCAAAATACCTTATTACTAAGTGCTATTATTATTAAGTGCTTATTACTAAAAATTTTGGCCGATGGTTTTTTTTAAACGTTTCGGACCTCACGTTTAAAAAAAACGTTTTTTTATATAATAAAACGTTAAAAAAACATCGGCCAACCCTACTTTTGACACTTTTCAATGACATTTGACATTTCGACAATTTGCATGATATTTTACATTTTACACGACATTTTACAAGACTTTTGACACTCCGCACGACATGTGTCATTTCCCACAACTTTTAACACTCTCATGACATTCGCCATTTTACAGCGCATTTAGTTTGACATTTTCCATGATCCGAGAGTGTCACCTGGTTGATCTCGAGGGGGTCGAGCAGCTCGAACAGCTGCTTGTTCTTCTCGTTCTCGGCCAGCTTCACGTAGTACTGCTGCAGCCCGTGCAGCGTCAACTTGGCCTCGTCGTCCACGTAGATCTCCAGCGGCTGCGAGTTGACACGGTTTACTTAGTTGGCGAAGATTTGGGGGATTTTGGGGTTGGAACGAGTTCTGGATATCGAAAATGAATTTACATTTGGTAATTTTCGAAATGTTTTTGAATGGATATACATATACTCCAGTTACTTTACACCCTGCACGCGTGGTTCCGCTGGAAGCGTGCCAACTACTTTTTTAAACATGCGAAACAAAAATCGCATGCTTTATCATCATTGGCACGGTTCCAACGTGAGACATAAATGAGTACGATGGCAGAGTATCATGTCCGCCGAGTATACACTAGTTGACAACTACACCAAATGTCAACTGGTTCCGATTCCAATCCAAAGCTTGCTGACGAGCCGAAGAATGACGTTCAAATGCAAAAGTGTTGCAAATGAAGCTGCTGCAGTTTATAAAAATATTTTTTCATCGCTAGTTGACATCGACACCAAATGTCAACTGGTTCCGTTCCCAATTCAAAGCTTGCGTTTGAACACCGTTCGTCGGTTCGTCAGCAAGCTTTGAATCGGGATCGGCACCGGTTGATGTCGATGTCAACCAGCGTGTGTGGGCCCAATGTCGGCGTCGTGTACTCGTCAATAAGCATTGAATTGGGATGGAAACCAGTTGAAATTCGGTGTCGTTGTCAACTAGTGTGCGTATTTACAACCAATGGGTAGTCGTCATTTGACAGACAAACGTTGCTCGCTATTCGAGAAAAAACATTAAAGGCATTAAACATGAAATCCGAAAAGTCGCTCCAACCCCACTTGAAATTCGCACAGAAGTACTGCAGTACCGAGTATTGCAAAAAACACGGTTGATGTGTTCTTTGCGCGGACATCTTTACGTCCATATGTAAGTGGCTGGCGACGACGATGTCGCAGGCGAACGTGTCCCCGCGCCACTGCACCGGCACGCTGCTCAGCGCAGACTCCCCCTCGCTCGTGCCTGCGTAGGTGCGCGTTAAGGGAACCGATTCAATTAGAACGTAAGGTGCTCGAAAATCAAATGGGTTCAGAGATTGTGCGCGTTTTGCACACGCGAATGCAGAATCAAATATACCGGGCGGACCGCAAAGTATGCGCAGAATCCTATCATAATTTAATGAATAAAAACTGTTTCGTAATTAACGCTTCCATAATAAAAACGATGTATTATGATTACAAAACTGTAAAAATTTTGGTCCATTATTCAGATGGGTTATGGTAGGTTTCCATACTCAGTATACCTATAGCGATACGCCCGTTGTAAAAAGGGGGTACTTGTCAACCCGCAAAACAAACAATTACACTAACGTTTGTACGGTTGAGCACACGAGAGCATGATGTCCATGAGGGGGGACGAGCAGGGGCAGGATCACCTGCGTCTCCGGGTCGCCCAGGCGTTGCGTTGAACTAAGCCCATAAGCGCCCATAAGCCATGGCGGCCCATAAGCGATAAGGAACGTCCAAGGAAGAGCGCAAGGCTATTTTTCTTTTTTTTGAATTTTATCAGTCACAAATAAGGCGGAGCTTATGGCTCTAGTTCTCGTAAAAGGCGTGGTTTTAACGTGAATTATTGGTCCCAATGTATAAAACATTACGTTACGTAAATTACTGGTTGACGTAAAGTGCGTTATCATGGCACTACGCCAATCCGCCAAAATTTTCCTAACCCCGATCGTTCCAGTACCGCAAATCCCGACCCCCAACGATCCATCGGGGTGCGATGTTGGGCGATGCGTCCCTTGCGACGTTGCCTGCAGACGGCGGCGGCGCTGTGCATCACCTTGGCGCTGTGGCGCACCTTCTATCTGTGGCGCACTTTACAAGCTCGTCGTTTTACAAGCCGCCATATTGTGAGCCGGACGGATTTGGCCAATTATTCGAGTTTGAGCGGCGGAAATTTGGCTCTGGAATCGTTGCTGGCGCCAGGGGTTCTATGGCCCAATTTGCCCGGAGAAGGTTTGTTCGGGTTTGCTTTATTTTGCTGTATATATTTCATTATTCATTCTATTCAATGGACTTTCGTGAGGTTAAGGGATAAGTTAAGGGTATTATGGCACAAACATTCCATTGAATAGAGTGTTTTCCGATTTGGATATTGTGTAGGTATCGAATATGATTTTACAGAGGATAATTATCGGGATTATTACTAAAAAAATTACTTTTAAATTACAGGGCGGGAACTTCAACGAGTGCATTAGTACACGCTACATAATAACCATCGAATATTCACAAAACGGAAAAATCTACGGGAAAAATGCCCCGCTATGGGCCCACACACACTAGTTGACATCGCAAATTCGCGTCAACTGAGTGTTAATTGAATAAAACAAAAAGTTTGTAAAAAGCATCACACTTAACAGGAACAATGAAAATGAAGTGTCATGATGTAAAATTAACTATGCTCTATCAGATAGATAAGTTGAAATCACAGTATCACTTAAATTCAGTTGACATTTAGTTGACACGAATTCAGTTGACATCCAGTGTGTGGGGGCCCAATATATCATTTTTGTTTCATTTTCTCGCAGCGGCAGAAAGTTTGCAATGCCAGAAAGATAGCGCCGAGTATTCAGTAGCCGACGGTGACATTTATCCAGTGTACAGCCCGATGCAATTCAGCGGCGCCGTACATTCAGAAGCGTCGATTACCGTATTCGCTGAATCAAAACGATCGCCTATTGTGGACGAACTGAGGAGTTTACTAGATGCCGCTAAATTCTCGTATAAATTTGTCATTATTGACAAAAACTATGGCTCTTTGAATAGTTCATTGTCGGAAAAAGACGGGGACGCAACTTCCAGTATTTTCATTTTTGAAACTTATAATATCTATGCTAATTTGCCGCTCAATGACAGGAGCTACTTCAAGGATTACTGTAGGAAATATGGTATTGGCTTTATAATATTCATACCATATGATTCCGATTACAATGACATGTGTATGGGTGTGCCCACGCTGCAAATGGAATTTTGCTTTGTTAGTTGTATTGGTTTACATTTTGGGTCTTAAATTTGACAAAAATATAACCATTGTTGAGTGATAAATTTCAGTACTAATCATAATTTGTCTTGTTATAATTATTTTGAACATAGTCCACTGTCTAGGGTCCAGTTCTTAGAAATGCCAAAATCGCATTCACGCAGGGGTCTCGAATGGGGGGGGGGGGGGTTGGGGGGGGGGGTTACCCCCCCCCCAAACCGCCCAGCTATCTATCTATCCCGGAGGCCGCTCAGCTATCTATCTATCCCGGAGGCAAAATTTTGGGCTACTACCCCCTAAACCCCCCCAAATCGCTCAGCTATCTACCTATCTGGAGCGATTTTTCAGAAACTATACCCCAATTTTCGCTCAAAATCGCTATTTTTCATACCTATATATAGATTTTCACCTCCAAAATCACTGGTTCATGCGTCTAACTGCCTATTTTCAGCTATTTTAAGTACTATATGCTCTTGTATACCCATTTTGAGCTATTTTACACCTACTTTTAGCGATTTTTCTCCCTTTTCTTCCTTCTATGCCCCGAAAAAGCCTATATATCGAACCACCACAACCCCCCCCCCAAACCCACCCCCCAACCCCCCCCAGAAAATTTTTCAGCTATCTATCCCTCCGGAGGAGCGATTTGCTATCTATCCAACCACTCGGAGGGTCAAAATTCAAGATACCCCTGCATTCACGACTTGAACCCAACTAGCATTGAAAATTCTCGGGAGATCTTATAAATAGCAAAAGATCTTATAAAAAAATCTTATGTATTTTCTCCTGTTCTTCCCAGAGAGATTTAGTTAAATTTTATTTAGACATTTTAATCATATTTCTCAAAATCACCCATTTTTCAATGATTATCCACCGGCAGAGTTCCACAATCGAAAAAGTCCGCTTTTGGCCTCGTTCGCGAGTGCTTCGCACGGCGAGGCCGGGCTCGCTGATCGCGAACAGGGCCGACGCCAAGTTGGTCGCCATGCGGATACAGTCGGCCGACAGACAGCACTCTGAGCCCATTCTCACTGTGGCCGATGGAGACGCCCAGTGCGTTTTTGAGCGGGTTGTGTTTTGAGATACCTGTTTTTTTCATAATACGTATTGTGTGAAGCGAAAAGCGGTTATCACTAGGGTTGGAATAATTTTATATTTTTAAATTTTTTATTTAAATTTTCAGGCTGCTTTTGAACGAAATGAACTTGATTTTGAAAATTTTAATCTGGTTTTAAATGGCCCAAAAGTGGGTACAGTGCAGTGAAAATATATGACTTGGTAGGGATGTGATGATGGGGTCATGGGATAGCATTATAAGTGGTGAGTTCTGTCAAAAAAAATATTTTACGTCGAGCTATTATGTATATCGCATTTTGTTGAACGTTCATGATTTCAAGTGAAGTTGGTCATGGAAAAGTGCTTAAATAAGGTTATAAGAGCTGGCTTACACATTCAGTGGTGTTTCACACTGTACAAGTATGTGGGACACTAGTATATCGTGGCTTATTATGACACAATAGCACAAACAAATGGAAGCTTTTACACTAAAAATGCCGCAAAACCAATGAAAACAACCACAAATAGTAATGTGCATGTGAAATTGCGCGCTTGCGCGCAAAAAAAATGCAAAATACTTAGTGCTTAGTAGGGTCGGCTGATGTTTTTTTAAAAACGTTTTATTAATAAAAAACGTCTGTTTTTTTTAAACACGAGGTCCGAAACGTTTAAAAAAAATCGGTAACAACTAGGGTTGGCCGATGTTTTTTTTAAACGTTTTTTATTAAAAAAAAACGTTTTAAAAAAAAACAAACACATGACGTCCGAAATGTTTTTTTTTATAAAAAAAACATCGACCGAAATTTTTAGTACTAAGCACTAGGTATTTTGCAAAATTATTGCGCGCAAGCGCGCAATTTCACACACAAATTGACATTGGTGGTTGTTTTAATTGGTTTTGTGGCATTTTTAGTATCAAAGTATCTATTTCTATGTGCTACCATGGGTTAATAAGCCGTCATATGTTGCTGTAGTATATAATATTGATGTAATGTGCTTCCATGTACCTCCACAGTGTGTAACTTCACTCCCAAAGTAACAACCTCATTTTATAACCTTGTTTGATCACTATTCCGTGCCAAACTTTACCTGAAGTCACGAACATTCGACTATAAGGCGATATACGAATGATATGTCAACAAAAAATGGATATTTTTGACACAAATCACCACTTATAATGCTATCCCATGGCTCCACAGACATTATATGATCATATATAACATCACAGAGTATTGCCACTGTCTGATATACCTATATATGTTGACACAAGGTCATATCTGGGAGCTTTTAAAAAAAACGTTTTTTTATTTAAAAAAAACGTTTTTTTATATTAAAAAAACAACGTTTTTTTTAATTAAAAAAACATCAGTTAAAAAAACGTTTTTTTTCCAACCCTAGTAACAACATCCTTTTATACCCTTGTTTGATCACTATTCCGTGTGAAACTTCACTTGAAGTCACGACCATTTGACTATAAGATGATACACGAACATGTTGACAAAAAATGGACATTTTTGACAGAAACCACCACTTATAATGCTATCCCATAGCTCCACAGCCATTATATGGTCATATATAACATCACAGAGTATTGTCACTGGTCACCTATATATGTTGATCCAGAGCCATATCTGGGAGCTTTAAAAAAAACGTTTTTTAAAAAAAACATGGAGTTGAAAAAAAACTTTTTTTCCAACCCTAAAAACGTTTGGTCAAGGTTAAAAACACGGTTTCGATGGTTGGGTTAAAAAAAACAACGTTTCTTATTCAAAATAACCTTTGAAAAAAACCTTGGCCATCCCTAATGGTATCTGAAAGGTAATCATTTATAAAGCGCTCGTTCAATCCCATTCTCAACCCAACAAAAAAAACCCTCCACAGTTCAACCTACGGACTGCGGTCACTTGTCGCCCTACTAACAGACGAGCCTGCGATGGCAGTTTTTTCTGGCTCACTCAATTTCTGGCCGGTCAAGGTAGCCTTGCTGGACACGTTGCGCTATTTGTCGTCGGGCAGGCACCAGTTGTCCCTGATCAGGCACTTGCAGATCGACATTGACGACATTTTCGTGGCGCCCAGTGGATTGAGGATCCTGGTGGAGGATGTGGAGGTTTGTGTTTTTTTGGTGTGTTTTTTGTTGTATTGATTGGTTGCTTGGTTGACCTGAATGGTTAAGTGATTGTACACATTGCATTTAAACCTAAGGCCCCTTTCACACTGCATTTGTGTGACGACAATAGATCTTACTTGTCACAGAACGTTTTGTGATGACAAATCTATTTTTAGCACATTTTCATGAGTGTGACGACTGGTCGGCCTCGTTATTGGCGACAAGTAGCGACCCTTTTTTAACCATGCTCATTGTGACGACTAGATCAAATAGTTTACTTATCGTCACACTCGCGCAATGTGACGACCACTTTTTTTTAATTGTCGGCGCACGTGTCGGTCTCCGACAGTGGCAATTTTTTTTGTAAACATGTATAACTCTTGAGCAACACACACGATTCATCTGAAATTTGACATGCTTATACGCCTAGGTGGTATGTATACTTTACCACATTCACTCATGAATATGGAACTTTTTCAAGTGTTCTCGGGGTCGTCACAAAAATGCAGTGTGAACGCTGTCTAAACATGTAAATATAATTCTTGAGCAACACACACGAAATCATCTGAAATTTGACATGCATATACACCTAGGTGGTATGTATACTTTGCCACATTCACTCATGAATATGGAACTTTTCAGTCAACTTATGGATTTTTTTTGGAGTCGTCACAAAAATGCAGTGTGAACGCTGTCTAACATAATCCTTTCATTGATCAATTCTGTGTTTCCCCGTTTTGCATTCGCAGGCGCTGGTGCAGTCGCAGCGACGCATGCGGCAACTGGTGGCCAACTTCACGTATGCATTGGGTTTTTCCGGCGGACATTTCGGCCGCGGCAACGACGCTGAGCAGAAGGGCGACATTGCTCTCGTGGGTTCGTGCAGATAAAAATTATCCAATTGTGTATTTTATTTTATAATTTGGAAATATGAGTTTTATTATTCACTCAGAGCGAGCGAGTGAGTTCTGCTGGTTTCCGCACATGTGGAAGCATGAGAAAACGCACGTGTTGAATAGCACCCAGCTTGCCTCGCTCATGGCACTCAATCGGCAGTTTGCACAGGTTCGCAGTGTTATTTTGAATCGTGAAGCTCTGTAAAATAAACTCGACAAAAATATAAGTTAGGTTGAAATTTGTTTAACGACTGTATTAAAAAACGGTCACCCGAATACCTCTAATATTTATGCGGTAATATAAATGCGCTTTTTTATTTTCTCCTCGAAAATAAAATGAATATTACAAAATATTTCTGGAAAAACCTGAAGAAAATATTATTATAAAAAAAAATTATTTTCTCAAATTTCTTTCAAATCACTTCCCCCCTCTACAGACCAAAAAGCTTCCACTGTGCACTGGCTACGCCGTGACGCCGCACCACTCTGGCGTGTACCCCCTACACAAGCCGCTGTACACAGCGTGGGCGAAAGTTTGGCGCATCGAGGCTACTTCTAGTGAACAGTACCCCCATTTGAGGCCGGCCGAACTTAGAAGGGGCTTTATGTATAGGCATGGCGAGGGCAGAGTGAAGGTTGGGGTTGCAGGGGTTTTTGGGGGGGGGGTAATGCGGTGTGCATACGTGCACTAGCTTTTCTACGAAATTTCAAAACAGTAATTGGAAAGTTCATGCATCAGCTTTGAACGCATCAGAGTTTGTCGGGATAAGTTATTTTTAGTCTCTGAACAATAGTTGACGGACACCTCATTCCGGAAACTGAAAAACCTGATTAATGAGTTTCCAAAAAATGTAAATTTCTAAAAGTTAAATTGTGGTGTCATTTCCTACAATTTTTTCGCAAAGTTTACGCTTTTTTGCACAGGTTGTTCCTCGACAAACGTGCAGTATTTGGACAAAAACTAATTTTTGGCACGATTATCCCGGTGGGCACAAGCGCCTGCTCGATTCAATACAGGGCGGGGAACTGTTTAATATCATGCTTCTCAATCCAGTGAGTTTGTGGTATGCAGGAAATAATTCTGCAGGAAATAAATAATAAATAAAACTGATAATGCACATTTTGATATCTAGAGAGATTTTACGGATAGATTGCTGTATACTACTTTATTTATAATGGATAACGATGGCAAAGGAAAATTTGACAACGTTTTCGATTTTTGAGATTTTCTTGTTGCAGTTTTTTATGTTCTATTCCACCATGAGAAAAATCTATTTATTTCAGCAACAACTGGACAGCGCCAAAGTCCATAAAATCGCCAAAAAAGTCCGCCAATAAAATCGCAAATAACCCCCCCCCTAGTTCATGGTGTTCATGACGCACCACACGAACTACGCCAACGACCGCCTGGCCCCGTTCGCCTTCGAGCACGCGCTTCGCTTCGCCCAGTGCCACACGCGGTTGCGATTCGTCCACGTGCATCCCGTCACGTTGGCCAGAAAGTATTTTGAGACTTTTCCTGGAGAGATGGCGCCTTTGTGGACGGTTGGATGGGTGGATTTTTAAATATTTTTTTTTGGCCCAGTGCCCATCGCCGGGCGAAACTGCGTTTTCTGGGTGGGTATAAATAGGCAAAACAGATTTTTCTTGAAATTTACTTATATTGAAATTGAACCCTGGACTGGAATGCAAAGTTCCAGTATCAAGCCTGAAATTTTGATCTGACTGGATAAACATACCATTTTACAGAATTTTTTCGAACTGTTAACTAGCGTGCTAGTTTTTCTCGTGTCTTAGATACTGACCATTTATGCCATTTTCCATTTCTCTCTTACAGAACCCGTGTGACGACAACAAACATATGGAAATTTGGGCTGGAAACAAGCAAATTTGCCAGAATTTTCCTACCTTCATTATTGTGGGACCGCAGAAAACCGGTGAGGCTTTTAAATCATATTTCGCGTTTTTCCCCGCCACTTGTGAATCATATTCGATTGTAATATGATACCTCAAAATTTATTCCAAGCTCAAATCTGGCGACGGTTCACCGCAGCTGAGTAAACATTTATCGACCGCGCGCGTGTGTTTTCATCCGTTTGTTTGCACAGAATACAGGTGTCAATACAAAAGAAAAAAACTCGCGCTAAAAAATCTTTTACCTCATCCGACCACGCAACTTCTGCGCACTTTAAACAACTTTACGCCAAAAATCTCAGGCACCACAGCGCTGCACAAATTCCTCACACTTCACACTGGGCTGGCTGCCAGCAAGCAGAATCAAGGCGGCACTTTTGAAGAAGTTCAGTTTTTCGGCACCGACAGATACCACGCGGATGGCGTTGATTGGTCAGTTCAATATTTAGACATTTTGTGCGCCAGTTCCCAACTTTGAACACTCAAAAGTATCGTATTCGTGAATCAATGTTTGTGCAGCTGGTTTCTGAATCTGAGTGACGCATCTAAATTCAAAATTTGCAGGTATTTAGAGCAGTTTCAGAACCATGGCAACGAGTCCGTGGCATTCTTCGAGAAGTCTGCTACCTATTTTGACTCGGAACAGACGCCGCTTCAATTGTACAAGCTGTTGCCCGACGTCAAGATCGTTGTCGTGCTCGTCGAGCCCGGCCGCAGGGCATATTCGTGGTATCAGGTTAGGGATTTATAGTTTTTGGACATAATTCGTAACTCAATTCAATAATCTAGTGTGCCGTTTTTTGCACTGGGTTCCAGTAGGGTCAGCACTTATATATTAATGATTGTATTTTTTAAAAATCTGATTATTTATTTCCAATTTGGAACAAACAGCGAAACGGACATAACAATACAATATGTCCATTTTTCATGTTTCATTTTTCATGTCATTTTAAAATACATCACGCCCTGTTATATACCCATTTGTCGCCATTTTAGAGAAATCTAACTTTATTTTGAAAATTACTTTGAAAAATCAAGCTGATAGAAAAAATGATTTTTAATCCCTAGTTTCAGTACAATACTCTGTGTCATGTTTGTCATAATCATTATCACCTTTTTACCTTAACTCTCGCAACTAGAATATTGAACCAATTCAGGGGTATCTTGAATTTTGACCCTCCGAGTGGTTGGATAGATAGCAAATCGCTCCTCCGGAGGGATAGATAGCTGAAAAATTGTCTCGGGGGGGGGGGGGGTTTGGAGGGGGGTTGTGGTGGTTCGATATATATGCTTTTTCGGGGCATAGAAGGAAGAAAAGGGAGAAAAATCGCTAAAAGTAGGTGTAAAATAGCTCAAAATGGGTATACAAGAGCATATAGTACTTAAAATAGCTGAAAATAGGCAGTTAGATGCATGAACCAGTGATTTTGGAGGTGAAAATCTATATATAGGTATGAAAAATAGCGATGTTGAGTCAAAAGTGGGGTATAGTTTCTGAAAAATCGCTCCAGATAGGTAGATAGCTGGGCGATTTGGGGGGGGGGTTTAGGGGGTAGTAGCCCAAAATTTTGCCTCCGGGATAGATAGATAGCTGGGCGGTTTGGGGGGGGGGGTAACCCCCCCCCCATTCGAGACCCCTGAACCAATGATCGCATGGTCGCAGCACCAGTGGTCCAAGGGCGACAGCGCGGCCAACCGCTTCACGTTCGAGCAGGTGCTCTTCTACGAGTCCGCCGACGACGGCCCCTTGCGCAGGTTGAGAAATCGGTGCCTCCGCCCGGGAAAGTACGCGCAACATTTGCAGCGCTGGCTGCGTTATTTCAAGCCCAAGCAGGTGTGATTTTTGTATTGTCACTGGGTGTTTTCTTGTTTTTAGCGTTGGTAGTAAAGTCTTGTCATTCTTTTCGGAAAAAATGCTAGCCGAAGGCAAAAATATTGTTTTCAACTGAAATATCCCGTATTTCGTCCAGTACAAGGGCATGTTTAATTTATCGTAATTTAGATTATTGATATAATCTTTTTTATTAATATATTATCAGAGAATAATACATTTTCAGTTGCTCATCGTGGACGGCGAGCTTCTGAGAAATGACCCTGTGTCGGTGCTTGACCAAGTTCAACGATTCCTTCAAGTCGACCCCATTCTTGACTACAACACACTCATAAGGTACTCTGATTTTTTTCGCATTCCTCAATTATCACTTGAAAATCCTTTTTTAATAAAAACTTTTTCAGATTCGACAAACACAAGGGATTCTTTTGTCCGATCGTGGGCAAATGTTTGGGTCGTAGCAAAGGTAGAAATTATCCGCCAATGTCCACGGAGGCCCGTAATTATTTGGACAAGTTTTATTTGAAACATAACGTCGCGCTGGCAAAATTGCTCGTGGAGACCTTTCAAACACCCCTCCCCCAGTGGTTGAATCAGAACTAAGGTTTCGAATGCTTCCATTCCGCCTACCGTTTATGCTTGAATAATTCCCTCACTTTGATTCGTGCATATGATCAATTTGTCGTTTCGGTTTGAACAAAAATGGCTTGTCATTTTGTTACAAACGTTGGTGATCTTGCTTAAAAATTATGACAAAATAATAACCCCCTTGAACAGTTCCTTGAAAAGTCTGACGAAAAAATAATTCCCCTGGATTTATTCGAGCAAATACGGTATTTAGTTTTGTCGGGTATTTCGATGAAACGTAAATCTCTTGTACAGTGCGCTGAATTTTATACCTTATTGACTATTAGAATTTAGACGCCTAGGTAGAACATTTTGGACATTTTGAAATTTCTGCTATTTACTTGGTGTCTGGGTTTTTAGGTGGCCGGCTTTTTCAAACACAGGACAGTAAAGCGAATTTATAGATGTAGCGGTTTAACAAAACAGCAACCACGTTTTTATTTTTTTTTGTTTCAGGTGAAGTCGGAAGTTCAGTCATTCATATTTTTTTCACTAGAAAATGCTGTTTATTACTTGTCGCATTAGAAGGCTCGCATTATAACTTCTGCGCTCAAATAGTCACTGTTGATTAAGGTCTAACGTTTCGGTGTCGATCAATAAGTAAATACAAATTACAATTGAGGTGTCCACTTCTAAAAGTCGATAGGCCCAAAATTTCAAAGTTGAGTTGAGCACCGAAACTGCATGTGTGGCTAATGCTGCACTTTTTCACCACTCACCCCTTTATCAAAATATTACATTTTGATTGACGCTTTTGGAACAATTAGGAATTATCATTTTGAATAGACGTTCAAAAAGTCTCCAAAAGGTGATGCCTCAATTACAATTTTTAAATTGTTAATGTTTGTTTTTACACATTTGAATATATTCCATACGTTATTGTCCGACCATTTTGTTCATAGTGCATTATATATTTATCGCGTTTTCCGCTTTGATCCAGGGTATTGATGCTTATACTTTTTAACATAAGGCCGCGTTTACACGGATTTTTTGTGACGACTCGACAACATTAAAAAGTCCAATAAGTTGAGTAAAAGGATTCCATATTCATGAGAAGAAGTGGTTAACTATACATTCTCCTTAGGTGAATATGCATGTCAAATTGCAGGATCGTGCTTGAAGTTCAGGTGTTATAGACGTTTGGAAACATTTTGCTGTTGTCGGAAGCTGTGGGGAGACTGTCCGACAGCTTCCGACAACAGCAAAATGTTTTCAAACATCTTTAACGCTTGAGCTGCAAGCACGATTCTGCAATTTGACATGCATTTCGCCTAGGGAGAATGTATAGTTGACCACTTCTTCTCATGAATATGGAATCTTCTTACTCAACTTATTGGACTTTTAAATGTTGTCGAGTCGTCACAAAAAAATCCGTGTAAACGCGGCCTAATGCTTTCGAAAAATAATCGTTGCTTACACAAGTGAATAAATGTATAGACTTTGAGATGACAATTAGAGGAAAAAATGACCACCAATTTGTGGCGTCGATATCCGCCTGCTGCCATCAATGTGGCTTTACTGAATTTCCATGTCTTAATTGCAGTGTGAGCTATCAGTAATTATGTGAATCCCGTCCCAGAGCGCAGTTCAAAATGCCCAAGTACTACTGCGATTATTGCGAGACTCACTTGACGCACGACTCGGTTAGTTCTGTTTTTTTTTCTAATTCTTAAGGGTTTTGAGTTGCCGCTGGAAGTATGCCAACGTGTTCGATTTTCTTGTCTGAAGTGTCAAGAAAGAATAGAAGAAAAGTGGAAAAAATGTAGCTGCCGGTTGTCAGCTGCCTGAAAACTGAAAGAAAGCTGTTTCGTCTTCGAAAATTGAATGTTGTAAATTTTCCAGCTGCAAGATAAAGAAGAAAATGGAAATGAAAAAGTGAAAAAGTTTCTGCTGCTGAAAAATGTAAGGGTAAAAAATTTTCAGCTGCCGGAAGACCAGAAAGCTGGGATGTAAATATTTGAGCCTCGGGGAAACTCATGCACCTAAGTCTACCCATTATGCATCTAGACCGATTACTCACAAGTACTCACTCGTGTACTTGAAAGTACGCGAGTACAGAAAACGTATTTTAAGGGACAAAGTGTCATTTTGCCAGACAAAAAGTGACAAACAGTACATTTTCCTAAGAAATACTTGTCGGGAGAGAAAAACACATCTTTGTTGTATTTCAGGGTAAAAATTGCAACAAAAAAAAGTTATTTTTGTGAGAACAGTACCTAGTTTTACGTTTTCTGTGAGAAAAATACTCATTTTTACGTTTTCCCTGGAAAAAATACTCGATTTACGTTTTCTCAGGAAAAAGTATTTTATTCACCTTTTACGCAGTGTAAAAGTAAAACTAACATGCTTAACGTTTTCTGTACTCAGGGGCGAGTAAAACAAAAATACTTTACGTTTATATTTACTTTTCAAAAAAGTTCAGCACTTCTCTCTGGTTAGATGGATAATTTGTCTAGATGCATATTGGGTAGAATTAGGTGCATGATGGGCCTAGATGCATAATCGGTTTAGATGAATAATGAGTCCTACTCCTATCACCCCCCCCCCCCCCAGCCGTCAGTGCGCAAGACCCACAACGGGGGCCGGAAGCACAAGGACATGGTGCGGCAGTACTACCAGACGTGGATGGAGGACCAGGCGCAGAAGCTCGTCGACGCCACCGCCAAGGCGTTCAGGGAGGGCAGGGGCATGGCGCCCCCCGGCATGATGGGCCAGCCCGGCCCCGGCGGCAGGGGCGTCATGATACCGCCCCCAGTCGGTCGGTCAAGGGGGGGGAGCTTTTGCGTTTCGGTGAGGTAAAGCGTGTGTGCCTCTTCTATACTATACTGATTTGACTTGGATGCGCAGTTATTTATGTCTCACGTTGGAAGCGTGCCAAGGATAATTTAAGCGTGCTATTTTTGTGATAAATTGAGAAAATGTACATATTATTGGGAATACCAACAGCAATGAGTTTTTGGGTTTATGAATATTGCATATGTTAAATATTTTTGGCAACCTTCCAGCGTGAACCGCGCATTCAAGGTGTGAAATTGTTGCAGTATAGGTGATGCCGCGCCCTGAAGAATACATCCCATTCTTCAAGGACGTACGCAGGGGGGGGGCGGCCGCCCCCCCGTTCCCGGGGCGGTCATAAAAGTTTGCCAGGAATGGCACTTTTGTAAAGCGATTTTGCATGTACTTTGAAAAAATTGCGCAAACCCCACCTCGTTGTTTAATGTATAACTTCAGGAGTCCAAACAGCATTATAAAAGTGCCCCACGTGGTCATAGTAACTATGTCTAGGTCTTAATATATACCTATATAGTATAGGTTGGCGCCAGCGCCAACGCCAATACTCCCATGGCGCTGGCGCCTACAAATGGCGCCAGCGCCATGGCTTCATTCCTTTACTATAGGGCCAAATTTTAGGGGGGGGGGCGCCGCCCCCCCCCCGTTCGCCGGGCTCCGTATACAATCCGCCCCCCGCTCAAAAATCCTGCGTACGTCCCTGCCATTCTTTGTTAACGAAACTGAAACAAACTTGTTGAAATAGATAAATACCAAGTAAGCACAATGTCAACTTTAAATATCAACTAAAAAAGTCAAATTAAAATGTATTGCTGTGTCTTAAAACGTAAAATCACCAAAGAATCACCATATCATCACCTCTCCGAACCATCCGCAGGTTTGGGGCGGCCGGGCATGCCGCCCATGCCGCCGTACGGCATGCCACCCTACGGCATGCCCCCCATGGGTATGGGCATGGGCATGGGCATGGGCATGATGCCTCCCGGCATGCGACCGCCCATGAGACCGCCCATGGGCATGGCTCCCCCATCTACCGGACAGTGATGCCTGAACCTCAGTATGGGTTGGCGAGTGGTTTTTTAACTCGGTTTTTAAAAATGTATGGTTTTTAAAATTGAGGTGACTTTTTGTGTTCCATTGTACGAGATGGGATTATTTCAGGAAAAATCTGGGTTGAAAAAACTTTCTCCAACCTAGTAACACGTAATTTTTACTTGGTTTATTGTAATTCCTTGAAAAAAATCCCCCTGTGTTTTGGACATAGGGTCACACATTGATACAGGCTTATTGTTCAAACAAGTGGGTTTTTTAATTGGATTAGTGTGCACTCATTGGGTTGTTGTGCATTTGTTCAGTAATTGTCTCTTGAAAAATGAATTTTTCCATCCGTCGTAAAAACATCACTTTAAAGTTTTTATATAGTTACCAAAAATTCAGAGATTCCATTTTACGAGTGATGGTGTCGTCAATGCGTTTTGTAAAATTTTTGTTTCGAATTTTGTTTCGATCTCGTTTTGTGGGTGTGAATAATGAATGAAGTGGTCGTGAAAAATTGTATTTTGTTGATTCATCGTGATCGCATCTCTATTAACGGCAGCGGTGTGAGTTTACATCGTTTTCATCCAATTTCTGATTGATGACAAACCTCTTGGCTGGTTGGGACGATATATCTTATCGAATAATATCCACTATTTTTGCATACGAATATCGATATCGAAAACGAAAAATCGAATATTGACTATTTTACATATCGGATGTCGACCATATTTTCAAATTGAATGTCGATATCGATTATCGCGTTTCACAAAAATATCGAATATAAATACCGAAAAGTCATATCGTCACAACCCTACGGCTATAAATCAACCCATCACCACCTACAAAATGCACCCCCATCAGAATGGCTCATTCCCTCCCAATGGCCTCGGTGCACCGGATGGTGTCCAATGCGTTGCGCCTGCACGGCTACGCGCCCAAGGCGGACGCGCTCGAGCACCTGGCGGGCATGTTGGCGCAGGTGAACGAGTCGGCCGACAGGAAACTGTGGCTGGAGAACATTGTCGCTGCGCTGCAAACGTTGAATTGTGGGTTTTTACTTTTGTTGGGTGTTTTTGTCAGGTTTTTTTGTTGCTGCTCATTTTGAGGTTCAGAACCGGTTGTCGAGACGCTTGAGAGCGTTTGGTCCCTGGCTCTAATTCCTTCGCTGTATTACGAACAGGAAACGGGCTGGGCAAAAGTTTTTTTAGCGGACAGTTCTGCCTTGGTTGGAAAAAAAACGTTTTTTTTAACTCGATGTTTTTTAAAAAAACAATGTTTTTTTTTAACAAAAAACGTATTTTTTTAACAAAAAACGTTTTTTTTAAAAGCTCCCAGATATGACCTTGTGTCAACATATATAGGTATATCAGACAGTGGCAATACTCTGTGATGTTATATATGACCATATAATGTCTGTGGAGCCATGGGATAGCATTATAAGTGGTGATTTGTGTCAAAAATATCCATTTTTCGTCGATATATCGTTCGTATATCGCCTTATAGTCGAATGTTCGTGACTTCAGGTAAAGTTTGGCACGGAATAGTGATGAAACAAGTTTATAAAAGGAGGTTGTTACTTTGGGAGTGAAGTTAAACACTGTGGAGGTACATGGAAGCACATTACCTCAATATTATATACTACAGCAACATATCACGGCTTATTAACCCATGGTAGCACATAGAAATGGATACATTGATACTAAAATGCCACAAAACCAATGAAAACAACCACCAATGTCAATTTGTGTGTGAAATTGCGCGCTTGCGCGTAAAATTTTTTGCAAAATATTAGGTTGTCAACTAAGTAACCTTAATTTTTTGCGTAAGTGTGATCGCAAAAAATTTATGTTACTTAGTTGACAACCTAATACCTAGTGCTTAGTACTAAAAATTTCGGCTGATGTTTTTAAAAAAAAAAACATTTCGGGCGTCATGTTTTAAAAAAAAACAACGTTTTTTTATATTTAAAAAACGTTTAAAAAAAACATCGGCCAACCCTACTCATAACCATATTTGGGAAGATTTGAAAAATACGTTTTTTTAACGGGGTCAACGTTGTAAAAAAACGTTGAAAAAACATCCCGTTACACACGATCGCTGACAACAGTAACATTTAAAACAACTAAATCAGTTATCTATTTTGAAGAGCTAAATACCCTACAAAATTTATATTTTCAGTGGATTCTGCCGTTTTGAGCGTGGGCGACATTGATTCAGCCGTTTCTCAGTGCACCCATAGCGGCGATGATAAGTTCGTTTTTTTGTTTTGTTTACATTACAAGTTCATTTATGGTGGACGAAATTCGCAGACAGTCAGTGTTCGAGGTTATAGATCTATTGCGAAAGCAACATTTGCACTATTCGTATGAGCGGAAAAAATTGGTCGAGTGAGTTAAAATAATTGTTTCCATTATCCTGTTGTTTTTCGCTCCATTTTCAATGCTTCGCAATTGTGTAATTTTCGCCTTTCAGTCGGACAAATATGAATCTCGCACCCGCTTGTCTGTTTTCCAAGGCGGAGTCGAAGTGCGACTTGTATAGACATAGATATTCCATCGTTCACCAGGTGATCAATTGAAAAATTGCATTGACTCGTTTGCGTTGACTCTTGTGCAAAATAATGATTGAAAAAAGAACTTTTTGAATGCCCGCCTTCAAATGTCGCTGGGGTGAGACATTGTGAGGACAAAAATGTAACAATCAAAACTTTTGTTTGTGCCGTACAACAGCAGATTTGATTTTGCACAGCAGTTTGCGCTAGTTTTCCGATTTTATGTTTCCAAAAGCATTTCCGTAAAATTTCCGCAATGCCTTAATTGATATTTATTCAGCGCGTGATGAGGCATGAATTGTTCACCAGCGCTTCTGCGTCAACTAGTTCATCGGGACAAAAGTTTATCGTCGGTTTTATTTTCGTACATTTTATCACTTTAACTTTCAAATTTCGCTTTAAACTGCACTAAATTTTCAGCTGCGATCGGTGGAGGATTTATTGGGCTGCGGCGGAAAATTGAATGAAGTGGTCATCTTGGGAATGATTGTGCAACTGAACCCTGTTAGTGGATGAAAGGTGTGGGTGATTTAAGGGATGGGCACAACTGTTTAACGACGCATCGGTTGTTGGACACTGACACTTTTCTGCAGTCAAGAGAGGCTACATAGGATGCCAACATTGAGCCTCGAATTGATTACAGGGTGCGTCAATTTAGACGTACGCTCTAGATTTCGAAAAAACTTGTCACTGGGTAGTTGGATTAACTTCAAATTTTAGGTCAACATTAACAACTAAATAGGAAAGGATTCCTGAAAATATGACTGCGATAGCTCCACTTGTTCTCAAGTTATTTATGCAAACGCTTAATTGTCACTACCAACACCTCGTGACGATAGGCATTGAGCGATAAAAACGCACAATAACCAGTGCAAAATTTTTATTATGAAGAAGTGATGTGCACCGACGACCCAGCAGCTGTGGGCAACAATCACCGCATGGCAACCGCGGCGCACGCGCGCGCGCCAATGCATGAGCGGCTGCCTGGCTCGCGCCCGACTGGCGCCAGTTGTTTTGTGCGGACGCGTGCTACTAGCGTTCCAAAATCCCTGGAGTTTATTTTGATTTATTTTTTAACATAGCTAGGTTTGAATATCACATAAACAATAAATAATATTAAAAATAGTATTTTTTATGTATATTTACTCCAGGTTTTACCGGAGAGATATAATTATATTTATGTTATGAAAAAAACATAAACAAATCTGATTTATTTTATGCCTATTTTCATTAGTTTTTTTCAGAGATTCAATTATTTTTTGATTATTAATTATTTATTTAATATTTTTTATTTTTTCTTAGAGCGATTTTCTGAGATTATATTAAATTATATTTTCTGAAGTCATTTTCGGAACACTAGTCGCTGCACTCTGTAGAATGTAGACACGCGCAGCACCGGCATGCGCGCGCGTGTGCCGCGGTTGCCATGCGGTGTTTGTTGCCATGCGGTTATTCGCCGCACCGACTAGGGTTCAAACGGGACTGCGGTCCCGGTACATGGTTCGGCAAAAAGTCGGGACTGCTGGGGCGGTCCCGGTCCCGGTCCCATCACCCCAGTCTCAGTTCCGGTCCCGGTCCCGACAATTAAAAAAGCCAGTCTTGTTCCCGGTCCCGGTCCCGACGACCCAGTCCCGGTCCCGACGACCCAGTCCCGGTCACGACGACCCAGTCCCGGTCCCGGTCCCGTAATTTTATAGCGGTCCCGACCCGACAAGGGATGCAAAAAAAATATAGTTACAATGTGTTTAACATATACACGTAAATATGTCAGACAAATGCAGTATCTTATGATGCCGTATATATTTATAGCAATACAATGGCTGTGGAGCAATGTAGTAGTATTATAAGTGGTGATTTCTGCTAAAAAATCTATTTTAATGTTGTTACAAGTGTTTTGTCGAACTTGTTACATAAATACATTGCTTTTCATCAAATATTCACGACTTCAAGTGAAGATGGGAACGGAATGGTGCTCGAAAAATGTTATAACACAAGGCTAATACATTGAGAGTGGTCCTTCACACAGTCGAGGTGTGTGGAGCAACATTGGCTGGATATTATTTACCATTAGGTTCAAACGAGACCCTGGTCCCGGTAATACATGGTTCGGCAAATCCCAGTCCCGGGACCGACCCCCCAGTCCCGGTCCCGACGATTGAATAAAGCCAGTCTCGGTCCCGACCCCCAGTCCCGATCCCGGTTCCAGTCCAGACATCAGAAAATTTCTGGTCCCGGTCCGAAAAACTGATGCCGTTTGAACCCTAGCACCGACTCACAAAATGCAACAAATGATCACTCAATGTAACCAGCACTCTTATCAATAGCCAACTGCAACCGAGTGGGGAAGTCGAGCAACGCGCTGCCAATTATTGTAAGGTGGTGGTAAAGCGACAATTATTGGTGTTTGCATGAATAACTTGAGAACGAGTGGAGCTATCGCAGCCATATTTTCAGGGATCCTTTCCTATTTAGTTGGTTATGTTGACCTAAAATTTGACGTTAATCCGACCACCCAGTGACAAGTTATTCGAAATCTAGAGCGGGCGTCTAACGTGCCGCACCCTGTACAATTGCCGTAAATGGGGACCGTTCCAAAAGTTCACAAGCGCCAAATCTAGAAAAATCGAGTTAGGTGTGGATTCGACATCCACGTATAATTCTGCCTATTTTGGTAAAAAAATCAGTGTTATAGTCCATTTCGTTCCCGAGATACAGTGGTACCGTTTTTCAGAAAAATCACAATTTTCATATCGAAAGTGCACATATCATCTCAGATCCCCTATGAAAAACAGGACTTTCATTTCCATGTACAGAAAAACAGGACCATATCCATGTCGGACCACCGGAGTTTCATTTCATAAGTGCACATATCCGAAAAATAGTTTCATTTCCAAAAGTGCACGCGTGCTCCGGATCGCTCGCGAAGAGCCGGCTGGATTTCCCATACAAAATAAAGTTTCATTTCCAAATGTGCATACGTGAATTTCCAAATTTATTTTGCTCTATAAATCGAGTACGGGTATAAATATAGATCTGAAAATTTAGGTTTGTGTACTTCTCGAAAAGGGCTTCTCAGTGGTGTAATTGGTTTTGCCCTGCGATGCACCGTTAGGAAGTTAGTTACATTTCAAGTTCAAATTTTTAAATTTACTCCTTATTTTGGGTGGTTTACAAAATATGACATAACTCCCAAAATATTTTCCAGCCGACAAAATTTAGGGACACAAAAATTGTAGACAAATGTCCGAGATATCTGAAAAGTGCAGGGCAAGCTTTGTCGTCCAAACATGGCGCTGCCGGGCCAGCGCCAAACTTTAAAATGCGATTTTGAAAAATCGAAAAATCTGAATATGTTAACTTTTGGAATGAAAGTCCCCAAATACTCTATTAGCACGACCCCCCTCCTATAACGCGACCCCTCCAATAGCGCGACCCTTTTCGGCACGTTGTGCCGGTATAATTAATTCGACCCCCTCCAATAATATGTTATTTTATACATATTTTGAGCTTTTTTTTGCCTACTTCTAGCGATTTTTTTCTTCCATTTTCTTCCTTCTACTTCGTGAAAAGCCTTAACAATGCCATGCTCACAGTTGAGTTAAATATGTAGACAGTCTAGTCGTTATGTTGAGGCAAAATAAAAATGCGACCCCCTCTATTAATGCGACCCCACCAATAGTGTGACCCTTACAAATGTGCTTAAAACAACGGGTGAAAAACTAAATCCATATCAGATATTTAGTCTTCAAGAAAAGATATTTTTTAATTCGAAGAGAAAATGTTGCCAAATGAAAATATCCGTGCGGAAAAACCATTGCTTGTTCGAATTTTGGCAACGGGACAA
>CAXIWS010000629.1:0-15919 GCA_964036195.1 Sphaerolaimus hirsutus | reverse complement strand
GAATATTACATGTGATCTATTTATAATCCTATCGATTTCTATTTATAACCTGTGATTTTATACATAAATAAAACATAAATACATACATAAATACATAAATACTTAGATAGATATGTAAAATATGAAATAAATTTTTTTATGCACATGCTACCTGTAACGAGCTAGAGCAAACAAACCGCTTTTGGGAAAAGAATTACCTACGCACATAAAACACGTAAACAGGTGCGAACAAAAGTACTGTTGTAAAGTGATGAGTCAATTTGAGCAAACACAAAATTTTACATAAATATACTCGTGATGTGTAAGATGACCGCCTACAAATATGCGTAAATGTAATCATTATACATAATAAAAACTCTTATTTACGCGGCTGATAAAGCTTTCCCGGTCGATTTGGCAGTGGGAACCTGTAAATTTTCAGCAAAATACACATTTTTAAATAAAATATTAAATTGAAATTGGATCACTGAAAAACCAAAAAATAAAGATTTAAAATAATAAAAACACGTCGATCCCGAGTTAAGGTTCGGACCAAACCACTTTCGCTGTTGATTTTGATAAGACAAAAGCGTACCTGGGCCCAATTCCGCAAAAAGTGAAGTGAAGAGCGAAGTAAAAAGTGTAAGGGAAATGCAAGTGAAAAGATAAGTGAAAAGCGAAGTAGATGAGAAGTGAAAAAATAAATAAAAATGAAAAATAATAATAATAACGTATAGTAAATATGAATTCTGACTTAGAAAGCATTGTTTATGATGACCGATTGATGATTTAGTGGCAAACGTGGCGATTTTACGCTTGTCGGAACTTTGGAATTGTAAATGTTACCCTATTCAAAAGATTCATTTCAACATTTCACTTCGCTTATCACTTCACTTTTCACCACTTTTTGCGGAATTGACACCTGAACTATGTTCAAATCTACACACCAAAAACAAAACAAAAAAAATCAACAACAACAGAAGGAAGCCATCCCCACCAAAAACCTCCATCACACCAGACACCCCTACCTGTTTTTCTGCAGTCTCTGCACCGCAATGGCCCATCGTTTGTGCTTCCTCACAATGCGGCCGGCGTTCGCAGCGGGCCGCCCAAAATGCCGCCGCTGCGTGGGATGTTGCGCAAATGTGCCGCCCCCGCGCGCAGCTGCGCTGTAAAAGTGTGAAAAGTTGACGTTTGAAAAAAACGTGACGTTTTGGGATTTTTTGGGTGGTTTTAATCATCACAATGATCACCGCAAAGCAATGAAAACAAAAAAAATAATATTTTTTTTCAGGGAGCCCATTTGTGGGCGTTATGGCATTATGACCTGTAGGTTAATAAGGTTGGTTGGCATTATGAACCCATTACGCATGTAGACCCATTATACACACATTATACCCTCAGGGGTAAGAAAGGGGTTAACCGGGTAAGCCCGCCCCAAACTGCCCAGAGGTAATTTTGTTGTCTACTTTCCCCTGAACAGCTCCCTCGCAAATTGCCAAGCTATCTGGAGCGCTTTTGAGCAATTTTATCCTAATTTTTAACTAAAGTCGCTAATTTTCATACTTTTTTACAGATTTTCACCTTTAAAATCACTAGGTCATTTGTTTGTTGCATATTTACAGCCTGCCGGGTATAGTTAAATGCGTGCCGGGTCTACATGCGTGATGGGTTTACATGCGTAATGGCACATGGCCGGTAAAGAGTAGCAATGGAAAAAGCGCTTTTTTAGCATTCAAAAAATGTCCAGACATTTCTGCAGAGAGGTGTACATCCTTTAGGAACGGAACCCACAAAAAAAATTAGAAACCGAACCGCACCCGCGCTGCAGTTCAGCCGCAACACCAAATCCCGGATTGACAGTGTTGGCACCGTGCCCACGGCGAGCGTGCACAAATGCGCCATTCGCAGCCGAAGTTTTGACGGGTGCGACGATTTTGGCCGCAGCCAAGCCACCAGTTTGCTTTAGGCCGCCTCTGAAGGTGGGACATGGCTTCATATAGTAATCTATTCGCAAGTAAATGCAGATTACAGGTGTTATATATAACTAATATATTCCCCAGTAAATACAGATTACAGGTGTTAACTGGGAGGGGTTACGAATAACAGATGTAAAATTCACGATATATTTACAACACGAGATCGCGAATATTTGGTGTAGATATTCCATACGACGTAGGCTCCCTAGATATGTAAGCCACTCGACATGTAGACCCGTTGCGGGGTCTCCAATGCTGCCCTCCCCCACAATCGGTCAGCTACTGGAGGCACGCTCAGCTATTTATCTATACCGGAGACAATTTTTCGACCTGACCCCCCCCCCCAAAAAAAAAATCGGCCAGCTGTCTGTTTACTTTGAGCAAATTTTAAGCAATTTTTCCCTAATTTTCACCCAAAATTTCTAATTTTTTTCTATTTTTGCAATTTTCACCTTAAAATCGCTATATTGGTATATACCGTATTTCTTCTAATAGAAAAGCGCCGTTCTATTATTTCGTCAACTTTTTTACCTGCCGTTCTATTAGAGGTACCGTTATATTGGAGGCTGCCGTTCTATTTTTTTCACACATTTCTTATGTGAACATGAGCCTTATTTTTAATGAAGCTTGTGCAATATTTTAATGTAAGAGCATCAATTTGACATTTAACAGCTATTTGAATGCTTTAAATGTTCTCACTAGGGTTCAAACGATATATCGTATCGAATATCGAATATCGGATATCAATCATTTTTTCATATCGAAAATCGAATATCGATATCGAAAATTTTCAAAAAATATCGAATATCGATATCGAAAATTTTCAAAAAATATCGAATATCGCCCATTTTTTCTCGATATATCGAACCTGCATTGTTTCCCTAAATCAAGTTATCATTTTCATTTTGAGATATTTATGATTGATCTGATTTGCTTATAGTATTGTATTTGATGAGTAAAAGTACAGTATTTATAATGTAATTTTTGTTGGAGTGCTAAATTTGAAGCTAGAAAATGCTGATATGCTATTTTTTGCAACATGCCCTTAAGCAATTAGGTTATAAGTATGAACTGTAATATCTACCAATTGTTGTTTGTCTGATACACTTTGATTCATCATGTTTCTCTTCCATTTTCTACTTTTGAGTGATGTAAACCTTGTTAAAATCACTTGTACGATTCATCTTTCAGTAAAGAGATGATTAACGATGTGTGCAACCACATGAAAATACAATATGCCACTTGAAATATGCCTTGCTATACCAAAAACAAATCGCAATATCGAATATCGAAAATATCGAAATATCGAATATCGACCATTTTTCAATATCGAATATCGATATCGAAGTCCCATGTCGTATCGATATCGAATATCGAGTTTCAGAAAAATAAATCGAATATCGATATCGAAAAGTCATATCGTTTGAACCCTAGTTCTCACCATCCATTTTTGCATATTTTCGTGTTTTGGCACACTCCCAACATAATTTCTACCAGCCGTTCTATTGGAGGTGCCGTTTAATTGGAGGCTGACGTTCTATTGTTTTCGTGAGCGCCAAAACGTGCTGTTCTATTGGAGGTCTGCCGTTCTATTAGAATAAATACGGTATACATGGCAATATACAAATTTTTTATCAACAATTTACCTACATGTCGAGCGGGTCTACATGTCTACAGGTACAGGGCCTTCCATACTATGTATCGTTGCAACTTTAAACAGAAACAAAAAAATTAAAAACAACAATTTTCTTTCGAAATCAACCTTTCAGGGCTTTTTGGTCTGAGCGCCTCTATCCTCTCAGTGCACCCGGTTGTGCGTCCGGGACGCTTTTCAAAATACGATCGATACAATTTTGTGTCAAAATTGCTTGATGTCAGAGCTGGGCCCACAGTAACCCAGCCTGTAAAAAGAGAGAGAGTGAAATTTGATTGATAGCGGAAATTAATCGAATGTTTTGGTGGTGTTCAGGATCGGAAATATTTATATATTGGAAATAAACTGTACTGTTTTTTTATCAGCTGTCGATAAATTGATTTATTTTCGTTCGCCCACTAGTAAAGGTTCCCAAACTTAAAGCATCACACATAACAGAAACAACGAAAATTTTGTGTCACGATACAAAATTAACTACCTATGCTCCATCACAAATAACGATGGCAAACCTCCCAGAAAAAAGTATTTAAATTTTTAAGTGTTCTTTCTAAAATGAATTTTCGAATTTTTTCCCAAATTAATTTTAGAATTTCGAATTGAATTTTCGAATTTTCGAATCTTTTTTGGCAATTTTCGAATTTTTTGAAGAAAAAGATTGAATTTGAAGCTTAAAATACAGTATTTAGACTGTTTTCATGTTTTGAGCCCCTTTTAACCTTAATTCCACTGTAAGTGAAGCATGACATGACAATTTCACTTCACTTTAACATGACAAATGGTAGAAACATTTATGTGGATCAGTTTTCACCATTTTCACTAGGGCAGAATGCATTCCAAAAACGTTTGTGTGGCTGCCCCTCAGAAAACCCGCGAGCGATTTTTTTGATGGACCGGAGTCTCTATCCGCGGAAGTAGAGCGCCGCGGTTCTAATTGTTTGGGCGGCTCCCTAGTAGACTTTTTCAGACCCACCGCATATCAATTGTCGCTTTATTTAGCACGCTGAACTTAAGATAGCTTTTTGTCACCTTGAATTCCCTGAAAAATGCGAAAACTATTTTCGAATTTTTGAATTTTCGAATTTTTAAAAAAATAAATAGATTTTTAAGTGTTTTTTCCAGGGGTGAAATAAAAATTCGAAAATTATGAAAAAATTCGAAAATATTTTCGAATTTTCGAATCTTTTTTTGCCATCGTTAATCACAAAAGAAAATAGAAAGCAAATAAATGAACAAAATTTATTTGACACGAACTTTGTCAACTTCTGTGTGTGTGTGTGTGGGCCCTTTGGCTTCCAATAAAAAAATCCGTCCTTCCCAAACAATCATAAAGACCAAGATAACAGACGACAATCCAATTTATCACTCACCCGGTCTCAAAGTGTGATCATTTCCGAACAAATGCAACCTTCTCCGACCCAAACAAAAGTGTTCGGCGATCAAAAATATCTCTACGGGTTTCGAATGATCCCCAGGCGGTCGCTCTTCATCAATAATTAAATCCATATCGACATTGGCGTGAATAAAATCGCCATCCACTGATCGGCGTACTGTGCCTAGGTGGGGGGGGGGGGGGTAAATATCTTTATGTATTATGGACGTACAATAAATGGAAAAGGGGTGCGAAATCGATTTGTTTCGAGGGTTGGGACCATGTTACTTGTCGACTTTTCGGGACGATAACTACACAGACTGACATCGATGCATACACCTGTATGGCCCACCGCACACTGCAAAGTGGCCCGGGCGGTTCCAACGTTTTAAATTTCCGCCCCGGCGGAATTGTAAAGTCGGTCCTGACGATTTTATTTACGACAAATCTAGAAAAATTTACTGAAATTTGGGTCGGTTCGGACGATTTTAAATTCCACCCTTTTTTAAATTCCGCCTTCGAATTCCGACCATGCAAAAAACGTCCAAACCGCCCGTGCCACTTTGCAGTGTGCGGTGGGCCAATAGGGTTCAAACGGGACTACGGTCCCGGTAGATGGTTGGCTAAATTCCGGGACTGAGGCCGTACCGGTCCCGATACTCCAGTCCCGGTCCCGATAAAACAAATATGCCAGCCCGGTCCCGGTACGATCCCCCAGTCCCGGTGCCGGACCCAGTCCCAATAAGAAAAATTTGCGGTCCCGCCCCAAAAGGTGGTCCCGTTTGATCCCTACAGATGTATAACTTTTACATTTTTCCTAGAAAATGACATTTTCTATTGGTCGGGTCGGCTCTCATCGCCGAAATTACAAGTCGACCAAAACCCGAAACCAAAACCCACCTTTAATACCCATCAAACAATGCTCTTTCGCCCGATGCAAAACCGAATTAGGCTCCACACTGGGTCCACGCATCCTTTGCGAATTGGTTTTGACCCAACAAATGTCTTCGCATCGCCTAAAACCCCATTTTGAAAGACACCGTCTGGCGCGCATGGTGCCATCGGGGCTGGCGCCGCACCAGAGCCAAACAAAGGCGCGAGTGGCTGCTAGACTAGGGATGTCCAATGATTCGATTTGGTCCCAGGACCATGACTGCGAAAGTTTGGGGGTACGAATGATGTTTACTGAGATTTATCATTTTTTTAAAATTTTAACCGGTAAATAAAAAAGTACACCATATTGAATTTTATACTCCACTTTTCCAGCCAACAGTTACGCGGAACTCTCGTGTATAGTCGGCAGACATGATACTATACAATGAGTCGCATGATGTCATATCATGCACGCTGTATCCAACCCGTAGAACTCTGTTTTGGTGACTCGTGCTTACGCATACACGGAATGAAACTATTCAATTGAGCCCTCACAATTCAAACCCCCGTCAAAGTATCGTTGAGTTTTTGGCATGATGCCATCCAAGCGTCGTCTGGATCTGAATAAATACAAAGCGGGAACGTGTTCTGAATTCAAAATTTTGAACGTAACAAGTTTTTGTCAAAATGAATCGATAGCGTGTAACTTTTCTAAATATGAATTAGATTAAACGTAGGTAAACGTATAATCAAAAATTTGCAGCACCTATCGGCACAAAAATTGGAGTAAACGAGTGCGTAAAGAATAGAGCAATTTTATTTTCCTTCTTACTATCTTTATATTTTCTTTTTTACTAAATTCCTTTCTCGTTCGCTCTACAAGAACAAAAAATAACTTTCCAATTTTGTACATGGTCGGGCTGAAAAGTCCCCGGGCAGTGCTCGCCATTCGCGCTAGGGGTAAGCTACGGTTATAAAATTTTAACACGTTAATATATCAGGTGTTTTGAGTTTTCACCCAAAATTTCACCCCTCTAGCTCCACCCACTGCAGAACTGTGGGGGTTACAATTTCGGTCATTTTGTACTGATGTACAAATGGTGCTCTAGCTCAACGCTGCTTTAAGTTGTGATCATGAAACTTTGGCTAGTGTAAGCCACCAGTGTTGGCAATGTGCCAGCACTAAACAACATTAGCTATGATATCATAAGCCTAGTCCATTTTGCCATTACTGTCACTACTCTCACTACCAAATTCATCATTCTGCCTCTACGGTTGGTCAATACAGGTGAATACAGGAGGCGTTTTTCATGCACACTGCTGTTGAACACAGGTAATGTGTCCACTTCAGATTAGTAATGAAACACAAATGAAATTTAATTGACATTATTATTTACTGCACATTTCAAAACAACATTAAAATCACTGCAATACAACATGATTTCAGATGATCACCAAAACATCCATCGCAGTTACCACGTTTCTTGCACATCACCCTGATCTGCATATTCATTTTACCTTAATAGCAATGATGTTGATGAAAGTGTTGAATACTATCAGCACATTGCCAACACTGGTGGCTTACACTAGCCAAAGTTTCATGATCACAGCTTAAAGCAGCGTTGAGCTAGAGCACCATTTGTACATCAGTACAAAATGACCGTAATTGTAACCCCCACAGTTCCGCAGTGGGTGGAGCTAGAGGGGTGAAATTTTGGGTGAAAACTCAAAACACCTGATATATTAACGTGTTAAAATTTTATAACCGTAGCTTACCCCTAGCGCAAATGGCGAGCACTGCCCGGGGACTTTTCAGCCCGACCATGTAGAATGATATGTCTGTCGACTATACATATTGACATATTCACGACCCACTGTGCACCGTTTTTCTACCGTATTTAAGATGTATCGCACTTCACTGTTCAGTAAGATGTTGAATTTCATTGACGCTCAGCGAAGGGAAACATAAGTGGACCAAACCTGTATAATATCATGTCTGCCGCCTATACGCCGTAAACCCCCCCCCCCCCCAAATCGCCCAGCTATCTATCCATCCCGACGGGAAACATTTTTTGCTACAATACTTGAACCCCATCCCCCACCAAATCGCCTGATTATCTAGCTATCCGAAGCGATTTTTGAGAAATTTCGCTTTATTTTTTGCTAATTTCTATATTTTTTTGCCCGTTTTCACCTTCAAAATCACCAGTTCATGTGTCTTATGCCTATTTTCTGCTAATTTAGTATATATGTGCTTAGGTATGTACCAAATATCCTAATTCACATGACCCAACACAGGGACGTAGCCAGGATTTTTGAGCGGGGGGGGCGGATTGTATACGGAGCCCGGCGAACGGGGGGGGCGGCGCCCCCCCCCCCCTAAAATTTTACCCCTGTAGTAGGGGAATGGCGCCATGGTGCTGGCGCCATTCGTAGGCGCCATCGCCACTGGCGTTGCCATTGGCGCGAAAACACCAGTATACCATTTTTTTCACAGGCATAAAGTGCGACATGGACAGGAATTGGGTCTATTTTCATTGGGAGACCAGTCAGCTGAAAATATATGTTGTGAAGAGAAAATGCGCGCGAAAAAGAAAATTTTTTCAAACTGTCGACAAAATCGTCTTCTGGAAGTGCCATTTCTGGCACATTTTTTGGTCCGGCCCGGGAAGGGGGGGGGGCGCCCCCCCCTGGCTACGTCCTTGACCCAACAAAAACCGTCAAAAACACCTGACTAGTAGACTGGTGCGCGCCATGAGCGAAATACTCCTCAAGCGGAGGCTCAATAATTATCACATCAAACTGACTACCCAATTGGCGAGCTTGCAGGGACTCCAGATTGCATTTTAGATACATTGGCGGGGTAGCTGTGCTCGATACTAAGGCATCCTGTAGGAAAATGGATGTTTGGAGGGGTTCGTTTGCAGCGATAATTGGTATCCTGTATTCAGTGGCGTAGCCAGGATTTTTGGGCGGGGGAAGGCGTATTGTATACGGAGCCCGGCGAACGGGGGGGGGGCGGCGCCCCCCCCCCCCTAAAATTTGACCCCTGTAGCAAGGGAATGGCGCCATGGCGCCAGCGCCATTCATAGGCGCCACACCATGGCACCATTGGCGTTGGTTTTGGCGCCAAATACCGCTGTATATGTATGTATTTTACATACATATACAGCGATGTGGACTAGGGTTCAAACGATATGACTTTTCGATATCGATATTCGATATGAAAAAATGGTCGATATCCGATATTCGATATTCGATACGATATATCGTTTGAACCCTAATGTGGACATTTTGGGTGTATTTGATAGGAATTTGTCGCCCCGAAGAAACGCTATTGTGCTGAACGCTGAAAAACGCTATTGTGTGGGGGGGAAATGCGCGCTCGCGCGCAAAAATTTTACAGAACACCCTTGAAAATGTACTGAAAGTCGCCGCTCCCGGCGACTTTCGATGTGTCGCCCAGGAAGGGGGGGGCAGCCGCCCCCTCCCCCTGGCTACGCCACTGCCTGTATTAATGGAACGGATAGGAAGCCCAGGGGCACTTCCAGACCCTGTAGCCCTGCAAATGTCAAGCAATCAGTAAATAAAAATGGTATTTTACAGGCCAGTATGTCTTTTGACACATTACATGACATCTATTTTACATGACTTTTGACACTTTGCATGACATTTCACATTTCACAGGTTCTGGGAATGGCACCCGGTCACCGATTCGGGCACCACTTAATGTCTCTTTTTAATACCGATCTGGAAGGATTTTCTTGGTTTAAAAAAAACATTTAGCCACTTCCGACAAATGACGCAACCTCAAAATCAGAACCCCAAAATCAACCTTCAACCTAATCAACTCCTTCAGTTTAGGATACTCAGTGAATCTGTGCTCTATACTCGGGTCGCGTATAAAATTAGCTGGATAATTGCCAGTGTCCACGTAATGCTGGGAGTAATCATTGTGCGGATTTTCAGATTGGGTACCTTTCAAAAACGCTGCCGAACCGCCGTAGACTAGGTCCTGTGAAAGAGATTCAAAGATATGTAGTTGAGGTTGGAATGGTGGATATTATTGAATGTCAAAAAAAGAAGTTTTCTTTGTTCACATGTTAACACGGCCACAGATAAGACAAAAAATTAAGTGAGAATTTTCCATAATTCCGGAATAAATCTGCAAGAGGCAGTTAAGTATACTAGTTAGATGTAAATACACACATGCCAATTTATAGATAATTTGAGCCTTCCGTTCGAGACTTATAGGCATTTGAAAATGATCTTCAGTTGTCGGTTCGAAAATATGTATTTTCACATTTCCGAACTTTTCATTTAATTTTTCTGTCGGCACACAAGGCCGTGTAAACGCTGCTTAAACAAATAATCATTCACCATCACCAGATAAAAATATAACAAGTGCCCGCAAGACATCTATCAATCTATAAAACACAAATCAATTACTACACAAATAAAACCAAGAACAACCCACCTCAGTTTCTTCACCCATTTCACGCAAATTCGATCCATCGCCACTGTTAGGGCGCCGTTTGTCAACGGACCCCTTACCACTGGTACGAGTGTCGCCATCCGGAGGATGACCAGAGGTCACAGCGCCCGATAAAATATTAGCCTGGGTGCCTGAAAGGATGTAAAGGAACAGTTTTGACGACATTAACATTTTCTACCAAAATCCCTGATCGGGTCACGTGTGGGACCCACGCGCAAGTTGCGGATTATACCCAATGTGCAGGGCCGTATCCAGGGGGGGCGGGGGCTGCAGCCCCCCTTCCCGGGACAAGACAAGCGAGACAAGAAAGTGACCGGAAAATACGACTTTTTCAACATCAGCATAAAAAATTTTGCGCGCTAGCTAATTTTTCACCACACATGAGCTATTATCATCAGATTTGCTTCATGTAGCCGAAAATCGTTTTAAATACACTCAATCATGTGCTTTTTGCTGTTTTTGTATGTATATTTACATACATATACAGCGTTCCATGGCGCTGGCGTCAACGCCAATGGCGCTATGGCGTGGCGCCTACTAATGGCGCCAGCTCCAGGGCGCCATTCCACCATTCTGTAGGTAAAATTTTAGGGGGGGCTGAGCCCCCCTTCAAAAATCCTGGATACGTCCCTGCCAGAGTGGAAACTCAAAATCGCTAAAAATGTGCATTATAACGCTATTTTAGTCTATACGCATGGTTATTTACCTATTCCAACTAGATTTCGAAATCCTGGCCGGCTGCCAAGTTCCTAGTCTCTTCCAAAACCGACCACCCCAAACTGTTCAACTAAAAGTACGTTACACCTAATCGCGCCAAAAACTAAAAAAACGAACCGAGCAATTCGACGAGTTCATCGCATGAGGCGGATCCCAGTTCGCGAGCTATCAACTCCTGGCGCAATCTCGATTTTTCTCTCAACTGCGCGATTCTCTCCATGCCGGAAAAGGGTCAATTCTTTTTTTGAGAAAGAGCCATTTTGGATACACAAAATATTTACAAACTGAGAAATGAACGTGGCCATGGAGTGACCAGCCACCTCAGACGATTTCGATCCATGGAGTGACCAGCCACCTCAGACGATTTCGATGATAAATATTTCTTTTTCCACGGACTAAAAGGAGCAGAAAAAATCATGATAATATCAAAAAAGCTGAAGACAAATATGGAAAAAAATCGCTCAAAAATCAAAATAAATAATATTTAGTTGAATAGGATCAGGAGGGCAAATCCACGCTTAACTCAATTTTTCTGGATTTGGCATTTGTGCACTTTTAGAATAGAAGTTTTCACTTGTTTTCATCAAACTGTTATATAAATATAATTTTTACAAAAAAACTCACAATTACCTATATTGTATTGTTCAATTTCACATAAATTGTTCACTGAATTTATCCTCTTACATATTATGTCGTTCTTAGACGCGTTTTTGAATTATTTATAATACATCAATCTCAATGTATTCACCTTCACATTTCACTTATTTTTAACACTAATATTCCATGTCCAATTTCCTTCATTCAAGCTTTGATTCACTCCACGTTTACATTTTCCAAAATACATACATAAATATATGCCAAATTTACAAAATCAACACTGAAATCACACGCAATTACTTTTAAGACATACTTGAATAGACAGATACATAAACACAAATCCATAAAAAAACAAACACAAATCCATAAAAGCATGAATAAAACTTTATCAAATAACAACTGTTGGAGACTTTCAATGACTGCTTAATCACCAGGAGTCCAAGTTATAAAATAAAAAATAAAGAAATGGCAGCATAACAACCATATACAACACTATTAATGCACGGGACAATGAAATTGACACAATACCAAATGTCAACTGGCTCCAGTCCCAATTGAAAACAGAATAAGAATGACGTTTCAAGGAAAAAATGTAGAATCATGTTGTAAATGAAGCGGCAGTGTTGAAAAATTGTTGCAAATGAAGGTGCAGTGTTGAAAAATATTGCGGAAAATACTTATTTATCTATGCATTGTGTATACAAGCTACTCGTGCGTTACTCGTCACCAAGCTTCTAATTGGGATCGGAACCAGTTAAATCTGTTGTTGTCAACTAAATGTTAATATATTTTTTTAGAATTCAGCCTAAATCATAGAGATAGCATCTTTTAAAATACCATGGCAAAAACGCTCGAATGCGGAATTGGTTATTTATTACCATTATTTTGAGAATTCCAAGTGGGCAATCTTGAACACCCCAAAAAAACAATCAAAGTAACAAATAAAACACAACACCCCCAACATACAGCCAGCCAAGTCCCTACAGTAACGCACGCAGCACCAAGAGACGGCACTGGATGCACACCACCTGCCAGACCTGCGAGGACACAAAACTTTGATGCAAAAGTGGGTGACAGAGCAAATAAGACAGGCTCTTCTAGACTAGAGAGAACATTCAGTTAGCCTAGGGTGTGAACATACTGTTTTTTTGAAGGCAAAACCTTTTTACAGGGCTTTCCGAAGCCCAACTATTTACCATTTTCAGCAAAATTACATTACATTTGTTCCCATTCCCATGCAAAATTCGCTTTCAGTAAATGCAAAAGTTTTCACATACGCCAAGCCGCCGTGAACACACCTATAACCCAGTGCACCTAGAATTATCATACCTACTGCGCAGCGCAACACAGCGCACAACAAAGAACTAAAATACAAAGCAGAACACAAGCCAACCTGAGCAGGTGGCATCTAAACTTCTCTGGAAACGAGTGTGGAAGCAGGCGGAAACAGGCCAGCCAAGCCGCACAGCTACGAAGTTGGGCAGAGTGCCAAAACACAGCACTCGGCCACGACCCGCGTGCAAAACTGTAAACAGAAAAGCATTACCATGAACATTGAACACATACTTTTAATGGAGGACGTTCCTAACAACAATCCGTGACGATATTCACCTCCGCTTGCCACCAAACGATTGCTCGTCAAGTATTAGATCGCATACATAAGGGAACTGGGCAATAAAAACCGCATATTTTGTTCGAGTGCGCTCATCGCACGGAAACAACATATGCTGAGTACACCCCGCAAATTATCAACAAGGACGTACGCAGGGGACGGTACCCCACCACCGTTCCCCCGCCGGTATATAAAAGTACCATTATGGCACTTTTATAAGGCGATTTTGTAGGCACATCGAAAAAATATACCGTATTTCCTCGAAGTACCCCCCCCCCTTGAATTGACCCCCCTCGAAATACCCCTAGGTGTTTTTAAGCTGGGGAAAAAATAATCCCCCCCCCCCTCGAAATACCCCCCGTCTGGAATGATGTACATCATGTATGCAATGTACATCATGTATGCAATGTACATCATGTATGCAATGTACATCATGTATGCAATGTACATCATGTATGTATTGGTCGCAATTTACATCGCAGCTTTCACATATCAACGCCCATCCCTACTCAAACTAGTATATGTCAAAATATACCCTGCTTGGACACGTTGATTACTGGTTTTGGGTAGACAAAAGCGTACTCTTTCCTATGAATTTCGTGAAAATTTCTGACGAAATAATAGACCCCCCCTCGAAATACCCCCCTCAAAATTTCCACTCTGAAAAAATAAACCCCCTGGGGCTATTTCGAGGAAATACGGCATACTAAATAACGGGTGGGGATTTACGCGCTTGCGTGAGTCTAACAGTGTTAACAAAGGTATCACGGTCGTAGTTTGATATATACCTAGGTATAAATAGATACCTTATACAGTAGACGCTGGCGCCAACGCCAGCGCCAATACTGCCATGGCACTGGCGCCTACAAATGCCGCTAGCGCCATGGCTCCATTCCTTAACTATAGGGCCAAAATTTAGGGGGCATCGCCCCCCCCCCCCGTCCGCCGAGCTCTGCATACAATCCGCCACCCCCCGCTCAAAAATCCAAAATTACCAAGTATCCAAACCGCAAATTCCCAAAGACACGAACCAGTGCAAACGGAGTGCCTGACATCACGCAGGATAGCAGAAGTACCCCAGCAGCGAGCAGAAAACGCTTCGAAACGGAACAGAAGTGGCGACGGGAACGCGGCATAATGATGGGATCGTACAGAATGGCGCACCTGAAGATTGGCGATAAATATTTAACAGAGTACAGTGCTCGGGACCGCCCCCTGGTAAAATTTGACTATTGTAGTAGGGGAATGGCGCCATGACGCTGGCGCCATTCGTAAACGCCACGCCAAACGCTTGCACGCAAAATTTTTGATAATCGCCCTGAAAAATTCGTCGCAAAATCACGATTCTGCCCATGTTCCTACTATCACCTTTGAAGGGGGGCAGCGGCCCCCCAAGCCCCCCTGGCTACGTCCTTGATCAAAACAACAAAAAAAATTTGTTACTGCATGACAATCGACACTTTACATTTGCGACAGTTGACATTTTACACGACTACATTTGTAACAGTTGACACTTAACACGACATTTTACACGACATTTGTCTCGATCGCAATCCGAAGGCCTGTAAACTCAAAACACTGCAGTATCGGCAAAACCGACCGGCACAAATCCACAAAATAGCCCTGCAGGCAGCAGAATGTGTTACCACCGCCACGGGAGATAATCGAACGAACGAGTTCAATCTGCGTTGTGCAGCGGCTATTAAATATCGAATGTTTAGCAGAGCAATAAAAATTCTAGCGTTAAGCAATCTATCAGCGTGATGTCAAAACTCGTGTGACGTTCGTTGAAACGGCACTAGCGCCAATTTTCAGTTTTAGGGGACTAATTTCAAGGGACCACCTCGAATGGGTATAGACAGTAGGGCTTTCGGACCGGATAACAATGCTCAATGGAAAAAGCCTGCTAAAATCCGTAGAAATTTGAAAGTGAAACTCACCATGATAAAATTTGGCACTCATCCAAAAACCAGGAAGGGCGTAAATGAGAATGTAATCGACACCTAGACATAAAAGACACATCGGCTAAAAATGTGTAGGTATCTGCAGCTCGACAGCCCACGGCAATGTGACGCTGCACGCTGCAAACGATCGAAAATGTTAACCGTCCACAGCGAGAAGTTTGGCGAAAAAAGGTATTCCTTTTTTTCAACACAGTAAGAAAAAACTAGTTTTCGTTTTTTTCGAAACCATAATAAAAAATAAAAGCATGGTAAATGGGCCCACAATGTGGTAACAGATATGATCAGACTCAAATAAGTATCAGTATGCAGCCAATGTCCTATTGCGAAAAACTGGCATGTATCGATACCAAAATACCTGCAGAATCGCGAACAATTCAACTCAGTAATTCCGGGTCAAACAAACCGAATCGTTGATTGGCTAGGTTTGAATACACGCGTTTTCTGTATATCAAGGTGTTTAAAAACTCATAACCATGAACTTGAAGGTATTTTAAGTTAATTAGGGTAAACTCAGCGCGAGCGACGAGCCACAAACACAGAAATTGTGAAGTCCTGGAGTGGAGTTTGTACTAGAAGTTGAAATGAACTTTTAATGTTGCACCGCTCCCCGGTGTAAATATTTACAGTTACATTTTTAAGCTGAAATTTTTTTACCCCCTCCGCCGATGTAAATACGTTGT
>CAXIWS010000628.1:0-23576 GCA_964036195.1 Sphaerolaimus hirsutus | reverse complement strand
GAACGTACATGACAAATACGGCAGTTTATGTTCTGCGTAGTGCAGAACACACGTTAAAACAATGTCGGAATCACGTTAGAACAGTGTTTATACCATCTACGTACTAATATTAGTCTACAGAACCTTATAAATGGCAGTTTTTGTTGCATTTTTTCGACGTCTGCGTACGTTTCAGACGACAATTTCGTACTTGGTTTTCAAAACTTTTCTTGTGAAATAATAACCCCCCCCCCCCTCGAAATACCCCCCCCCCCCCTCGTTAAACCCCCCCCCCTCTCGGGACCACTATGAAACAATCACCCCCCGGGGGGTATTTCGAGGAAATACGGTAGTCGAGTGCTGAGTAAATACATTTGCATTTCCTCTGAAGAAAGTACCTGTACTCGCTTTTACGTTTACTTTTTGAAAGTACTTGTGTGTGGCACAAAATGTTGATGGGCGCAGGCGGCGCCAGCGCCATCGCGCTTTTATTTACATCACTGCACCTGGTCGACCCCACTCACTGATAGTATGAGCAGTGAAAAACGGCATCCAGCATAGAAAAAACGCGCCGACGACCAGCGCCAGCGTTTTGGCGCTCTTCTTGTGCTTTTGGAAGAACTTCCTCTGGCGCAGCTCCATGTCGCCCTTGTCGTTTCGCTGGTTGAGCGCCGACCTGCCGCCGCCGTAGTGCACCCTGGGGGCAGTCCCAGACCCTGTAAAATACCCTGTCAAATGTCATATGTCGTGTAAAAAAACGATCGTGAAAAGTAGCATGTGTATCCAAATATTATTCTTTATTATCCAAACGTTATGTTTTGAGTCCAAATTTTACGTTGGGGCATAAGATTTGGATACAAAACATAATATTTGGATACACAGTACACTGTACAGGGTCTTTTACATGATACATTTGACATTTGACAGAGCATTTTGCAGAGCCTGAGACTGGCACCTGAGCGCGGGGCGCGTCACCGTCGACGGCGCGCCGCTGTTCGACGTTGTGGTGGTGCTCGGCCCCACAGCGGACGCGGTCAGCGTGGTCACGTCGGACACGAGGCTGTCGCGGCGCGACTCGCGTCTGTGGGCCGATTTGAAGAGAGGTTTTTTGGCCACGACAGTCTTGTGCTCGATAGAGATTCGAGGAACACAATGCCGCAAGCGATAATTAGGTAGCCTCTTATCCCCCCCCCCCAGCCCACACCCTCCAATCTGCGCATTGTGCAGCACAAGTGCCAGTTTTGCTTATATTCGAATTTCAATTAACTTCTTGGCCCTATTTTGGCGCCTGGCGCACTTGTTTCTGGTGCACTTTGGCGCCCGGCCTTAGGTTTCTGAATGGCGCCATTTTTCTTGGCACTTTTCCATCACTACTCCCCAGTCAAAAATTTGTCTCAAAAATAACTCCCCAGGGGACTCATTCAAAGGGTATAGAGTATTGTGTTCACCCAGAGTTGGAAAAACGTATTTACGTTTACCCAAAATACCCGGGTATTCGGGTATTTATACTTACGTTTACGTTTACGTTTTCCAAAAATACCATTACGTTTTGTTACATTTTCCTGGCACAATTACCCGGGTACAAGAGAAAACGTAAAAATCCAGATACGCGAAACAACATGTCTATGAAATGTGCTCTATTACCGCAGTCACATATTGATTTTGTGTAAATAGTTACACCAGTGGACGTAAATAATGCCAATTATGTTGTGTAATTGTCTTTTTGACAGTGAAAATATTGTAAATAAATGTAATAAATCAATTGTAAATGTAATCAATGTGTCAATTTTGGAATATGAACAGTGTCTAGGAATGTGTTACCAATAAATACAGGCAGAAAAGTGGAATGTGTGTTTGTGTTGTAGATAATACAATCATTCACTGTTTTGTTTTAATCATATCCTGCTGAAGTTTTGAAGTAATGTAATTGTAAAGTGAAGCATGCTAATCCATGCGTTTGCTAAACTGCAAGGCCATCAACACCAACATTCGTAAACAAATAGACAAAAATTTAAATAAGATTTTTTTTGCTATGAAATGTAAGTGAAAAATGTGGATAGAAATTATGTATACATTGTTGAAAATGTCACAACAATGGTCTTCGACAACAACAACAGAAGCTCTGCTCATATGGTGTGGTAACTCGGATACGGAGCATTCTGATTGGTTCCGACTTGGCGGGTGATTTGAACTGACAAATCACCAGCTGAGTCGGACCGTGCAGGCTCCGCCTACCTTGACCAGCGGCGGTAGCCGTATAAAAGGGGAGAGCACGAGTCGTCGGGTTCGTCTGTTGAAATCAGAAAATAAAGTAAAGTGCCGTTTTTGAGATCCGTGGATTTTCGTTGGTTTTTCCGGCCCTACGCCGTGCTTCGCGCCCTACGCCGCTTGCCGCCACAATGGCTGGCCTTGCTTCGAGTTAGTTTGCGCCTCGTTTTCCTCCCGTTCGCAGCGGCTCGCTGGAACGGCGCTTTTCCTTAGGTGCTGGCATTGTGCCAAGAAGTGCGCGTCTTTGGCACTCGTCCAAATCTGCTTGTGTTCGGCTTCCAGAGTTGTGGGAAACGTAGCACTGCTACATTTTTGGAGGTCCTACCGAGATTCGAATTCGAGTTGTTTGTCACTAGTAAAGTTATCAAACGTTTAACGTTTTCAGAACGCCCGCGCAACGATTCGTCAGACGACGGCGAGGATCGACAACCGGCCGAAAAACAGCCGCGCCCCGAACGTAACGATCCGGTGGAGCAGCCGCAGATGCGTTTCCATCGCCGCCCGGCAAACGTTCCCCGGTAAATTTGGGAGAGTGCGGTTTTGGATTTGACTTGTGTTCGGTTTTGTTCTCGACCATGGACAGAAGTTTTCGCTCGGAAATGGGAAAGGAAAAAGCCAGCGCGGAAGAGCGCTTGGCGGCGTCTGAAATGTTGTTTAGGACTGTCCAAGTCGGCCGCGTAGTGGATGGCGAGTTGTTGCGCTGTTTTCATGAAGCGGGAAAATTCATGAGCTATGAGGACGTAAAAGAGAAAAAGTTCGTTGATCAGGATAAGTGTTTGACGGAGCTCGGGGTAAAGAAACTCGTAGGATTTTTCCGCCAGTTCCATGCGCGTTTGCGCCGCGAAATTCCAGTTGATCAAGCCGCGCGTAGGCTTTCGGCGCGCCGCGCGAGTCAAATAGCCTCCCTCCGGGAAGGGGCGTCCAGTTCCCATTCGCAGGTGGAAAGCGACCCCGACGGCGGCGACACGGAAGCAGACGATGTGGCAGTTGACGAACAGCGTGGTGACGAGCTGTCTGGAGTGCCCCCTGAGGCCGTGGTGAGTGGGAACGGGAAAAATTTGACACCTCCCACTGGGGAACTAGCAGATTTGCGTAGTTTGGTGGAAGTTCTGATGGAGAGGTGCCAAGCGCAAGAGCGCACGATTAAGCACCTAACCGACCACGTGAATAAGACGCCCAAGAAAACGGCGTCCGTGACTTTCTCGACAACCTCAAAAAAATGTCCTGTAGAATTGGCATCGAGCCAACAGGGCGTTGCGCCCCCTCCCGTTCCGCCCCACATGCCGGCGCCCGTGACAGACCGAAACGGGTATGAAAATCTGAATTCTCTAGGAGCGGGTGCACCTCGGGTTCCTCGATATCAAAAATTTGAAAATTTGCGCGAAAAGTCACCATCGGTCAGATCGGGCATCCAAGCGCAGCGGGCGCGGGAATACGCTGCTTATCTCCAACCCTATGAAGAAAATCGCCCAAAAACGCAGTATCACGACTTGCCACGGGGCATGGCGCCGACCTACTCAAAGGCGCAGATGAGCAACCTCATCGACAGCGTGGAAATCTTTGACGCGGAGGGCAGCCTCGCACAGCTAGACACCTGGGAGGAGCAGGCGAGATCGGCCGAGATCCAAGTGGCCGTTGAGCAGCGGTCGGTTTTTTGGCGTTTGTTGTTTGGCGCGAAGTTGAGTGGGAAAGCCAAGGACATTTTACATTCGCTGCGGTCCGCTGATCGATGTGATCCGTGCCTAGTTTTGGACCAGTTGACACAATTTGTGCGGGGAAGACGCGAACGCGCGCGCGAGAGTTCAGAGTTTTTCAACTCGTATCAGCGAGCGGATGAAAGTGTTTTACAATATCACAATCGCCTTCGGGAGTGCATGCCGGACGCAATCGTCGCGGATAATTGTGACGTCAGACTGACTCTGGGTCGAAAAATTCTGAACTCGCTGGACCGACGGGTCGTTTATGATCCCCATGTTATGGAGCGAATTTGGGACGATTTGGACTTCACTGATAAGCCGCTGATTCACATCATAGGTGTTTTAGACCAGGCTCGCGACGCTAGCCAGCAAAAAAACCGGCGCGACAATTTTGTGTCGAGTTCAAATCGTCGCCAAATGGCACCAGAGCGCCGAGTTAGCTCGGGCCAGCCGGCTAGGTTCCCCGCGGGGGGGTTAAGGAATCAGGGTGTTTCGGGCGCACCGCCCCCGGGCGGCGCAATGGTCACGGCGCAAACGCCGGGCGATAAAAATGGCGTCCCGCTGTGTAGACATAAATTGCATTATGGACGGGCGGTTTATCATGGCCCCGAAGATTGTTTTTTTAATCCGCAGGGACGTTCGTACCGCCCGCAGATGACCGAGCGGATGCTCCGTGCTTCGACAGGACCGCCGGCCAATGAACGAGGTGGCCTGCTACCGAGTCAATTCAATCAACAATTGGCAGGCGGCCAACAGCGAAAAGTTTCGCAGTATCGAGCGGCCAACCAAGCGTATCCAGATGGGGATTTTGGCCCGATGCCAGGTGAGCCCGCCGGGGAAGGTGACAATTCGTCGGGCGAGGGGTTTTGGTCTGAGTTGACAAGTTTGCAAGGGGCCCCTGCGGGAGATGGGCGGGGCGATAATGCCGGGGAACATGATTTCCATAGTAACTTGGCAACTTTCCACACGGCCCCACGCGTCAGTTATAGCGATTTGGTAAATAGTTCGGAAGGAAATGTCTCTTTTGCGGCGGCTACGCGCCTGGGGCCGTCGGCAGTGACTGCCGGCCAGCCTAATCAACAAAAATCCGTCGATTCCGTCGATAGTCAAGGGGAACCGATTCCTGGAAAATTGCCAAGTGTACTGCCGGTTGCCAATTTGACTATTTTTGGCATTATCACCCCTGTACTGCTGGACACGGGGTCCAGCTGTACCATCTGCCCGGCGTCGATGCTACAAGCGTTGTGGGATCGTGCGGGGATGGATAGAAAGGTGGAAATGAAAAAATTCCGCATGGCTCCGGCCGGAGATAAGCTTAACACTGTGGGGGGTGCTATCCAAAGCAACGACATCGCGTTCTATCCCATGACGCTCGTGCATCACAACCCCATCGACGGTGAAACATACCGGGTAAAAGCGTCGGTCATGGTAATTAATGATGGAAAACCGGGTTCTAAATTTGGAACGGAATTTTTGCTGGGCACTGATTTAATGGCCCCTCTGCAGTGCCACCGGTTGGCGCAATTCATTTTGGATTATCATTGGACCAGTACTTGTGCGAATCGCTTCGAGAAAAAGAATATCCCACGCCACATCCACACAAACGCGCCTTTTGGAAATGTAGCCAATCGCATTTCTTATGATTGCAGCGCGACCGGCCCGACTATACCGATGTTGGCGACGCGCCAATGGGTCATGCCGCCGCATTCGGCCCGAATAATTCAACTTCGTCGCGCGGACGCGGAACAGGTACGCGGGGGGCATGTGAATTCAAACCGCACGGGCGCGTCCGAGCGGCCGTTCTTGCTCGATAGTGCTCCCACCTTCGGTCAAAGTGAAGTGGATGAGTGTTTTGCCAGTGGGATGCATGTGCTGGGAACGATAATCGAAAATTGGGGGGACCAAGACACTGAATGTTCTGCGATTTTGACGAACCAGACCGATTGTGAACGTACCATAGAAAAAGGGGAAAAAATGGCCGAGTTGGCGCCCGCACCATCCATGTGGCGGGTATCCAATTCAGCCATTCACTTGCCGGAACCGCCAAAAAAAGGCGATGCAACGTTTGAAGTGGCCCCTGACCCTAGCCGCGCGGAAAAAGTTCTGGAATCTTTGCCCAAGGAAGAATGGGCCAATGTAGACCCCGCCATTTTGGAAAAATTCAAAAGTCTTTTGGCCCGTTTCCATGATGTGTTTTCTTTGTCTGAAAGTGAAATCGGGTGCACCCCACTGATAAAACACTCCATCCAGTTGGCGCCAGGCGCCGTCCCGGTAAAAATGAAAGCGCGATACGAATCGCCATCAAAACGGGAAATAATTCAGGAAACTATCGCTAAGTGGGAAAAGATGGGCGTCATTGAAAAGTGTGAAAGTCCCTGGGGCCTTCCTTTGGTGGTGGCGCGGCGAGAGGATGGCCGCCCTCGGGTGTGCATCGACAGCCGATATTTGAATGAAGTGACGGTAAAATCCGCCTACGCGCTGCCGCGCATCGCTAATTTGGTGCAGGAGCTAGGCGGCAAATCGATTTTTAGTTCAATTGACGTGCGTGACGCCTATCACCATGTGGAAATTGCGTCATCGGCGGAAAAAGACATGGTCGCTTTTGTGTGCTCGGAGGGGCTGTTTCGGTGTAATCGATTATCGTTCGGTTTATGTAACGCGCCGGCCACTTTTCAAAGGCTTATGAACCTTGTTGTGTCGCAGCTCAACGACGACATCCGCTTCCCGTGGGTTCACTGCTACCTGGACGACTTGCTGATCAGCTCGGTGTCGCACGAGCAACATCTGGAGCACCTGGAGTGGGTGCTCTGCCGTCTCAGGTGGGCTGATTTAAAAATAAATCCGAAAAAGACAAAATTCTGGAGCACGCACCTAGATTATCTGGGCTTTCAAATCCAGCCCGATGGCATCCGGCCAAAGTTATCAAAAGTTCAAGCGATCCTGGAACAGCCATTGCCGCGCACTAAAACAGAGTTGCGTACATGGCTCGGTCAAATTCAATACTTTTCGCATTTTATTGATAAATGGCTGGATTTGTCAGCGCCGCTATATGAGCACCTGAAGGGGCGTGTACCCAAAGGCGATCGCACGCCGGTCACTTTTTCGGAATCGGAGCTGCAAAATGCCGATAAAATTAAACGCATTTTGTGTACCCGCCCCTTGCTCTGCCTCCCGAGGTACGATCGGCCATTTTATCTAGAATCTGACGCCAGTGAATATGGCCTGGGTATCATGTGCGCTCAGTACCAAGACGATGGTAGCTACCGCCCCCTGGCGTACGTCAGTAAAAAATTGCCAGTGGGAATGGCCGGGTGGTCGATTCCACAACTGGAAGCGTTGGCTGTTTGTTTTGGCATGATGCGGCTGTCAGACATTCTCGACGGCCAGGATATCGTGGTGCGCACTGATTGTCGCGCGCTAGTGGAAACGCTGGAAAAGAAAGAAAAATCGAAATTAACGCGCTGGAGCGTTTACATGAAAACGCAGCGCGTGCGCGTCGAGTTCAAAAAAGGGTCTGAAAATAAGTTTGCAGACGGTTTAAGCCGCCTGCCGATTGACATTAGCGCGGATAACGATATCCTGGCCAAAGCAAAAAAATTGCTAGGCGAGTGTAATCACGCGCGTGCCCTGCAATCAAAAGACGACAAAATTTCGCAGAACATCGACTGGAGAACCGAGCAGTGTCGAGACGCGCAGCTCGTCGACGTCATCACCGGGCTTGCCACCGAAGAAAACCCCCACGCGCGACTGCAAAGTGGTGTGTTGGAGCACAAAGGTTTGTGGGGCTACCGGCCGTGGGCGCCGCGGCATTTGCGGCCTGATTTGATCGCGGCAGCGCACCGGGGTGAATTGGGTTCCCATGCTGGGTATCAGAGAACGTACCAACTACTGGGTCAATTCGCGTCATGGGTGGGCATGTTAGCCGACGTTAAAAAATTTGTGGAACAGTGCCAGGTGTGTAGAAAAGCCAAGTCGAGACCGGGAACCAAATTCACCCCGCTGCCGTCTCGCATTGAGACAGTTCCGTTTCGAAAAGTCGGAGTAGATTTAATGATCATGCCAACTTTCGGGAAATACATGGCCATTATGACCATTATCGACTATTGCACTCATTTCGCAATATTCATTCCCGTCACGGGCGCTACGTCCGAGAAAATTGCAGACGTATTTTTGCGCCAAGTCATTTTTCGCTACGGAAGCCCTGAAAAAGTGGTGTGCGACAGGGGGGCGGAGTTTATCGGGCCGGCCTTCAGGAAATTAGCTGAAATGTTAAATTATAAAATTCACTACACCCTTCCCCGCAATCCCAGGGCCAACGGAATGGCAGAGCGCGCGCACCGGACCCTACAACAGATCCTCCGCGCGCAATTCATCGACTTAGGGAAAATTGCACCCGACGGTAAAGTTGTAAAGCGGAACTGGGTAGAAGAAATGGCGTTGGCATGTTTTCGGTACAACTGCGCCGTAAACCGCGCAACGGGGCTGGCACCTTTCCAAGCGCTGCATGGCTATATGCCAGATTTAGTGGTTAAGACTGGCAGCGGGTTTAAGCGTATATACGCCGCGGAGCGCTTGGAAACGGTCGATAAATTGCGCGAGGAGGCCAGGGAGCAGATCGGCGATCCGGAACCCCCTGGGGACTGCCCTATCCGAGTGGGAGATGAAGTTTTTGTGAAACAGAGTTTTGTGTCACCCCACGTGGCGCAGCGAAAAATCGCGCCAGTGTGGTGGGGGCCGTACACGGTCCTAGCCGTGTTCAATAATGTCGTCCAGGTCGAAGATGAAACCGGGCCGAGAGCTGTGCCTATTGACTGTGTCTCTCGTTTCAGGCCTCCGACTCCGCCCCCGGCCCGATTGGTGAACGCCGAGCCGCGCTCGTACATGGCCCGCTTCGAGACGGGCCCGCGCTGCTGGCACTGCAATTCCACCCAGCACCGGTGGGCCAATTGCGTTGAACGCAAACAGGACCTGTTCAGCGTCTACATGAAGCGCATGGAGCAGATCGCCAGCGCTCGCGGCCACGATATTGGCCTTTTTGGCGACTGGGTCAGTTTGTAGCCCGACGTGAAAACGCTACTAGAAAATGCGTAGAAAATATTAGAAAAAAACAATATTTGTTTCATTTTTCGTACACGCCAAGTAGCTCGTTCACGTTGTTCTTTCGAGATTTCTATTTTCTCGCTGTTTTAGTGTTGTGGTGCTTTGCTTGTTATCTTTTTTTCCTTTCTTCATTTCTAGTGAAAATTGGTGGTATCTTAGTTGTGGTGGTTTTACCTTACTAACAAATTACAAAAAGGAAAAACGTGTAGTATTCCAGCGTAGTAACTGGTTTTCCTCAGACCTGCCACCCCACGGTACTGGACTACCGCCGCCGCATCCGCGCCCCGTTCCCGCCCAGCGACGAATGCGTCATGACCATGGCGGTCAACTTTAGCAACAGCTGGTTCCCGTCGGACGTGCTCGACCTCCAGTTCGTCGAGTCCGAGACCATCGCCCTCGTCCTCGGGCACCCGGTCGACGGCCCCACGCCGTACCGGCTTCCAAATTTTCAGCGGGCCCCCCTGCAGCCCGCCGGTGGCCGTGAGGCCTATCTCGCGCGTCCGGTTTGTTTACAGCTTCAAACCCCTAGGCGCACGTTTTAGTTATTTTTGTTTGTGGTGTTTTCTTTTACCTGGATTTTGACCCGACCACGCTAACGCAATCCCTCTTTTTTTGCGCACCCGTTTTGCACTTATGTACTAATAAAACTCGCGACGGCGGGGAGTTCGTGCAGTCACAGTTTTTTCGACATCCAGGGCACGATCATCGAAAGGGCCCTTAGGCAACCCTATCTGGGTCGCCCACTACCGCGACTGCTCGAACTTCCTGGCCAGGGCGAACGCGACGCACAGCATCGCATTTACCGTATGCAGTTTCGCGCGCGCGTGCGGCAGGGGGAGCGTTACGCGCGCCACGAAGGTGATCGCCGGCGCCGGGTCAGCCGCCGTTCGCCTGGAGTCCGCCGCCAGCAGCGTGTGCACCGCCGCCGCGAGTCCAGTGCCGAGCGCCGCGACCGCAGGCGGCGCACGGAACAGCTGCTGAACCAAATGCAAGAGGTTTGCCCGTTAGACGACTCGTTTATGTTTTGACACACAAAACCATGTAGCCAACTTCCACAGTTGCGCTTGATGTCTCCGCAGCCGCAACTGTGCCGGCTACGCGTCGTGTCGCCGCGCGCCGAGCAGCCCCCGCGCGTCGTCGTGTCGCCGCGCGCTACGCACTCGCCGACGATCGTCGAGGCGGCCCCGTTGCCCGACATGAACATCGAACCGCCAGCCCAACCCGCACCGCCTGTCCGAGCCACGCGCCGCATCATCGCCGCCGCGCACGCGACCGGCTCCAGCGGCCTGCCGGTGCGCCGCCGACTCGATTTTCCATTTGAGGAGTTGCCCGCACACCCCGTCAGTTGATACCATTCAGCGCTGACGTTCAACACATTTCGTGTTTTATCGCAACTTCCTGTACCTTGTCACACAGGATTACGCCAGCGAGCAAATCGACATGCCCCGCGCCGCTACGAGCGCTAGCACCCCCTGCCAAGACGTTGGTTTTCTGTCACACGTTTTTTTTTGGGGGGAGGGGGAGTGAAAATGAAGTGAAAGCGAAAGTGTCGGAATACAATTTTGGCAATTTTCTTGAGAAGATGGAAGGGTTTTTTTTTATGTTTTCGCGAGTGCAGACTTTAGCGGTTTTCTGACTCCGCCCATTTCCCTGCGTGTGATACTCAGATATACGCCGCGCCGCTGGTGCCCATCGGCAACCCCGCGGTGGCTGTTGTGATCGAGCCAGCGTGCGTGGAGCGGGCGAACAGTGCGGCGCGCTCGACCAGCATGGAAGTCAACGTGGGCACCCCCACGCCGGACCGCGAGCTGAGCGACAGCGAGTGGGCGCCGGACACGCCGCCCGGTAACGCGGAAGCCGCCGACGGCCAGGCGATGCTGGTGCGGGCCGAAGACCCCCGCGTGGCGCTGGAGCGGGCCCGAGCGTTGGTGCTGCTCGACCATGGCATGTATACGGTGAGTTGCGCGCCTGACGCAGAGGATTTTGGCGATTGAAGGAGCGGAGAAAAATAGCTGTTGGTATGGCGCAGAGTTCGAGCGGGTGCCTGGACGTGGTCGCGGACGGCGAACAGCAGCAGGGCGAGCAGGGCGACGACGATGGCGACAGCGAGGAAGATCACGAGATCGAAGGGGCCGAGGCGTACCTCCCAGATGAGTAGTTTGCGGCAGTGTCTGGTTTGATTGTGTTTTGGTATTTTTTTGTAATGTGCCAGTAAGTGAATTGTGGTGTAATTTTGGGCACGCGTTCTTTTTGCCATATTTTGTCGTCCGTTGTGCAGGGAAATTGTTTTCTTTAAGCCCGTGGCCCACTTGGCGGAAAAGTTTAGTAAAAATTGGGCGGGCAGTAGTTATGTGCGTATGTACAGTAATGTGATAGTTAGCCTAGTAACGTTTTCGGTTTGTTTCTCACTTTTGCCTTGTATTTGCGTGGCCCGTGCGGGCACAGTGCCGTTTTGTAACGTTTTTTCTTTTCTCGCATGTATAGGAGTTGCGCTCGGGGGCGGGACCTGTGGGTGCCGTGCGCTTTTGATTTTCCCCACTTGTACAGAGTTTTAATGCACGTTTTGGGTATGTTTTCGGGTGTTTTATTTTCGGGTCGGTGTTTTACAGGGAATTGCCGCCTTGGTTTTTTTTTATTGACGTTTTTAACCCCGTGAATGCGTTGTACGCCCTGAGAAAAAGAAAAGGGCATTCGTTTTAAGTAAAATTTGTCTCGTAATGCCCGAGCTCGTGCCGATCCTGGCGTACGGGCCCCGCTGCAGGTCAAACCCTTACCCCCGTTCTTTTTTCGGGGGGAGAAATGTGGTAACTCGGATACGGAGCATTCTGATTGGTTCCGACTTGGCGGGTGATTTGAACTGACAAATCACCAGCTGAGTCGGACCGTGCAGGCTCCGCCTACCTTGACCAGCGGCGGTAGCCGTATAAAAGGGGAGAGCACGAGTCGTCGGGTTCGTCTGTTGAAATCAGAAAATAAAGTAAAGTGCCGTTTTTGAGATCCGTGGATTTTCGTTGGTTTTTCCGGCCCTACGCCGTGCTTCGCGCCCTACGCCGCTTGCCGCCACAATGGCTGGCCTTGCTTCGAGTTAGTTTGCGCCTCGTTTTCCTCCCGTTCGCAGCGGCTCGCTGGAACGGCGCTTTTCCTTAGGTGCTGGCATTGTGCCAAGAAGTGCGCGTCTTTGGCACTCGTCCAAATCTGCTTGTGTTCGGCTTCCAGAGTTGTGGGAAACGTAGCACTGCTACAATGGGGCACTCCTTGAAATTTTTACGTTTACGTTTTTTTTTACGTATTCCTTGGTATTTTAAAAATACCTTACGTTTTAGTATTTACACTTTAGATCTGGAAAAGGTATTTACGTTTACGTTTACGTTTTCCAAAAATACCAGTATTTGAACAACTCTGTGTTCACCTATTGGTTGCATGATCTTCACTGAGCTCTCTGTTATCATTCGCAGTGGGGTTTCCACGTTTAGAAATCTTTCTGCCGCCCCGTGTGCCGCCGCCGCTGCCGCTGTATAAAATGCCATTTTCCCGGGCTCGTGTGACCATGTAAATTTTACAGTAAACCGCCAGAATAATGACGCTGGGTAGATAAAATGAGAATAAAGTGGATAGTACGACTTGGTCCAGTTCCTGGCTGACTAGGCATTCTAGGGGTTTCTCCGGTGGCGGCGCCCAGTTGAAGGTTACTAGCAGTGTTATTATTGAATATACCCAGACACCTGTGAGCGCGTTGTTTTTTATATTCAGGACTACTAATATTTGCTCTGCTTTGCCGCAACTTGTTTACGTTTTTAAAATGAGACAACAATGGCCCTGCGCACACTAGTTTTCACACGAAATTTCGAAAACTCATAAAAGAGCTTTGAACGTGTTCGAGTTTTCCACAATGAGTCATTTTTAATCTCCGTCAACTGTAGTTGACGGCCACCTCATTGTAGAAAACTCAAATGCGTTCTAAGCCGATTTGTGAGTTTTCGAAATTTCGTGTGAAAACTAGTGTGCGCAGGCACATTAAATTCAAGTGAATAGACCAACCGAAATTAGCCATCATCAATCTTTTTCTGGATACCAATGTGGCATACTGAAGCGGTTTCGTAACGCCGATAAATCTGTCCACCGAGATTACGCATAAAGTCACTATGCTCGCAGTGGCGGAAATTACATCTAGTGAGACCCAGGTGCGGCATAAAATTTTGCCGAACAGCCACTTGTTGTTGGTGGTGATGTTGGACACGGCGGGCGGCATGACGCACAGACCTGGCGCGATAATTTGCTATTGTAAATATTTCAACGTGGAAATGAGGTTTACCTAAGGAAACCGCGGTTTCATTGAAGATCCAACGGTGGGAATTATTTCGCAGTGCCGGGATAAATACAAGAAAAGTGATAGAGAAGCACTTCGTATTAAAACAGCGAGAAAATTTTCATCGAATTTCTGCTAAAAATCACAATTTTTCTTGTGATTTTACCGATCCTTTGAAACAATTTTCCACAACTTATTTCTCTAAAAAAAGAAGTTTTTTTCTGTGGTGAAATAACCCCCTCCCCCCAACCCCCCCCCAAAAACAACAACAAAAAAACAAAAAAACTAGCCGACTAAAAAATCGGCAGTGGCCAAGTTGGCGATGATCACGCTGGTGTTTCGTCTGCGCAGCTTTTTGCTGCACAACACGGCCAGCAAAACGGTCGCGTTGCCCAAGATCGTCAGCACCGCCATGGCCGAGGGCACGGCGGCCAGGATCAGCATCCTGGGGCACACGGTCACTATGGTGCTGCGAGTGCGTTGAATAGTTGTTGCAGGGGTAGGAAAGGGGGTGGGGGTGACCCCCCCAAAACGCTCAGCTATCTGTCTATCCCGGAGGGCGCTCAGCTATATATCTATCCCGGAGGCAAAATTTTTGGCTTATTCTCTGAACCCCCGCCCCATCAAATCGTCCAGCTATCTAGCTATCTGGAGCGATTTGTGGGCGATTTTCATACCTTTTTTATAGATTTTCACCTTCAAAATCGCTAGTTCATGTGTTTTATCGCCTATTTTCAGCTTTTTCTGTATTACCGTATTTCCTCAAATTACCCCCTCGAAATACCGCCCTCAAATGGCCACTATGAATTAATAAACCCCTCGAAATACCCCCCTGTCTGGAATGATGTACATCATGTATGCCATGTATTTACGTGATGTATTTATTGCTGCCAGTTTGCATCGCAGCTACACATACCTATACTAGTGTCTGTCGCGATGTAAATACTTTGATAAAAAATATGATATATTTGGACATTTTTACTACCAGTCTTGGGTACTTAAAAGCATATTCTTTAGCATGAAATTCGCAAAAATTTCTGACAAAAAAGTACCCCCCTCGAAATACCTCCTCCCTCGTTTAACCGTCCTCAAAATTTGCACTATGAAAAAATAAACCCCCATAGAGTATCTCGAGCTAATATTGTGCTTATATTTTTAACTTATATAGCAATTTTTCACCCACTTTTAGCGATTTTTGTCCGTAGGATAAATCAACATACCGTAGGATATATAGGGGGGGGTATTTCGAGGAAATACGGTAGTTTTTACAACCGGAGATGTAGAAGCACATTGACTGGATATTATACTGGATGGCTGGCTGGCTACTAGACTGACATATCACGGATTATTATTACACAATAGCATGCATAAAATGGAAGCTTTTACGCTAAAAATGCTTCAAAACCAATGAAAAGCACCAATGGCAGTGTGCACGTGAAATTGCGCTCTTGCTCACAAATATTCCAAAATTACCTACTGCATAAATACTAAAAAATACAAGTTTCGATGCTTGTGTTTTTTAAACCTTGAAAAAAGAATTCCGGCCATACCTATCAACATTCCCAGTTTGCTAGAAATTTAGTTGCCAGTGTGGTGGACCCAAACTGAACCGTCTATAATTTAGGTACATTCGAAACTTTCTTAGTTAATTCGAAATGACTCTTGCCGCCTCGGACATTGTCACTTTTTTGTGTTTCGGCGATAGTTTTTTTTGCATATATGCGAGCAGCGTACGCTAGTTTACTGCTAGATTTTGGTAAACTCATAAATCGGCTTTGAACGCATTTGTGTTTACCAGAATGAGGTGTCTGTCAACTGCAGTTGATGGGGATTAAGAATAACTCATTCCAGTGAACTGAAATGCGTTCACAGCCGATTTATGAGTTTACCAAAATCTGGCAGTAAACTAGTGTGCGCACACGCTTTACTGTAGTAAATACAGCACGTGGGCAATCACGATTAGCATTGAAAAAATCTCTGCGAGATTTGTATTTTAAAAATCTCAGAAAATATAAGATTTTCTGAGATTTATATTTTTTCCGCGATTTTCCAGAGAGATTTAATTATATTTTCGTTTTGATAGATTTTCTGAGATTTTTAAAAATATCAGAAAACGTTTTAAATTCTGATATTTATATTTATTTATATTTTTTACAGGGTTTTTTGAGAGAGATTTAATTATATATCATTCTTGAGAGATTTTCTGAGATTATATTTAATTATATTTTCCAAAAATTGATGATTTTTTTAATGCTAATCACGATTAAAATGATGCAGTTTTTACAGTTGAAGTTGCAGTATTGAGCATTAGGCTATCAGGAAAATCGCATCATTTTTGTCATTGATAATGATCAACACGAAATTAAATTGTAGTATTCGGGCGAAAATGTCCGAAGTTTGTGTTAATAAAAAATTGTTTCGTTAAGAAAGCTGAAATTCAATGAATACAAAAACATGTTTAAAATGAAAATGTAAAAGTGACGATTTTTCAGTTTCCGTAAGTATTTCAATTTTCTGCAATGTGTAAGTTAATTACCGTAGTTATTCTAATAGAAAGCGCCGTTCTATTTTTTTCATCAACTTTTCGGCGTCCATTCAAACAACACCAAATGATAAAAAACCCTGAATCATAGTTCTGGTCACCGTTACCGTAATATATTTCAGTGTTTTGGCACTTTCCCAAAGTAATTTCTGCTTCACCGTTCTATTGGAGGTGCCGTTCTATTTTAGGCTGCCGTTCAATTTTTTCGTGGCTGAAAAAAAGTTCCAAGACCTGTCGTTCTATTGGGGGCGCCCTTTTATTCGAGGTATGCCACTCTATTAGAAGAAATACGGTATACGTCAACTCTGCTCGCGAAAAGGATGCAGTAAAAATAAGCTTCGCATTAAAAAAACCTGTGCAGATTGCAGACGGCTGCACACGGGTTCAAGCAGGTCGGCTTTTTTTGCCACTGCTCTAAAAATATATCAGATAAATTTATGTTATAACCACTCGACCACCCATCAATTTTGCCCTGCTATAGTGACCATTTGATGAATTCAGGTAAGCCGTTACGGTTCGATGGGCTTACTTGACACTGACACCGTGCATTCGCGTATTTACAACTATGAGCACGTGTAGATTCTCCGCGAATGAATGTCCTATGTGTCAAAAATCTGTTGATAATTACACTTACCTAGGTAAATAGGTACATGTAACAAGTAAAAAAAAGATTTACAATATCTATTTGTTCTAATAGAAGAGTGTCATTCATTTGCCGTATTTCTTCTAATAGAACGGCATACCTCCAATGGAACGGCAGGTTTTGTCATCTATTTGCGCTCTCGAAGACAATAGAACGGCAGCCTCCAATAGAACGACACCTCCAATAGAGCGGTAGGTAGTGATGTAAAGGCACCGGGGCACCGGTGCCCCGGTGCTGGGCACCGAAGGGCACCAGCACCGGTGCTGGTGCGGTGCCATTGCAATCTTCAGGGGTGCCATGCTGGTGCCGGTGCCATTTTTTTCAGAATAGCACCGGTGCCGGTGCGGTGCGGTGCCATTTTTTTGCCGGTGCCAAAGGTGCTAGCACCAGGTCAAAGTAAAAGGCACCGGGAAAGGCACCGGCCAAGGCTTCATGTGCTGTGCAATTTTGTCTATAGTATGTGCTTATTCATATTTCCAAAAAAAAAGAGATATATTTACCCAACCGTTTTTGCTTATTTTGTAAACCTCCCATCAAATAAATATACCTACTGTGAAATCCATTATACTCGATACGTGATCTGATGAGGGAATCTAAAATTTTGTTGAATTTTGAATCATTTTTTATTTTATATTTATCTTACTTTTTTTGTTCAAAATTTGTTGTCAGTTTATGACAGAGATAGTTCCATCATCTGTACAGCGACGATTCCGATCAGTGGACAATAGTTGCTATGGACATTGCAGTGAATTAAATATTTTATCTTCCATTTGTAATCATTGTAATTGCTTCATAAAAGTGATTGCCACATCATTCTGATCATTTTAAGTGCTCAACTATCAAAATCGGTTGAAAATTCATGGAAATATGCACTTCCAAAGGTGAGACCACTGAGAAACTGCCCGATATTTACTTCAGAAATTCCAGCCCGGTGCGGTGCCTTTCGGTGCTAGCACCGGCAACCCGCCGGTGCCCTTCGGTGCCGGTGCCATTTTTTCCAAAAGGCACCGGTGCCGGTGCGGTGCGGTGCCATTTTCTGGCCGGTGCCCCAGGGTGCCAGGTGCCCTTTTCATGCGTTGGCAAAGGTGCCGGTGCGGTGCGGTGCCATTTTTCCCGGTGCCTTTAACATCACTAGCGGTAGGTGGAGATTACGTTGGAGGCCGAAACTGCCAAAACCTACCATTCCATTGGAGGCATGCCGTTCTATTACGATAAATACGGTAAGCTACTGATTCTAATCGTAATACTAGTACTTGGAAGTAGGGTTCAAACGGGATTGACTTTTCGGGATCGGGATCGGGATCGGGATTCACTTTTTGAGATAACGGGATCGGGATCGGGATCGGGATTGGGGTTTCGGGATCGGGATCGGGATCGGGATTGGTTTTTTGAGATTTCGGGATCGGGATCGGGATCGGGATTGGCCGGGATTGGGGTCACGGGATCGGGATCGGGATTGGGATAGGCATTTTTCCGGGATCGGGATTGGGTTCTAGGGATAGAGATTTTGGCCATTTTTCTGGCATCCATAGTTGTTCATAAAGGTCTCAAAACACTGTTGGATGCCAGAAAAGTGCATAAAATTGACGCTGGGGGTTTGCATCCACTTTTTTGCATGCAAAAACCTCATTATTTCACTTTTTATAATTTCCACTAATTTTTCCGGGATCGGGATCCCGGACTTGGGAGTTTCTCGGGATCGGGATCGGGATTTGAAAATTTTCGGGATCGGGATCGGGATCGGGATTGGTCTTTTTGAGATTTCGGGATCGGGATCGGGATCGGGATTGGGGTTTCGGGATCGGGATCGGGATCGGGACTGGTAAATCCCGGAATTTCACGGGATCCGGGATCGGGATCGGGATCCCGTTTGAACCCTACTGGAAGGCTCTCTCCTGGCAGTTTTTTTGTTCAATTTTATTAGTCTCAGCCTAACCTCAAGTCATTGATCTGTAAAAAGCCTGGTTTTAGCCATCCGTTATATTAACAAATACTATGTATTTAAATATGTTCCATAAATACACGTAATGATGTAAAGTAATTTTACGATCAGATATTTACCTATGTGTAAGTCTGTCCCTAATTTTTTTGAATGGATCAAAATTTTATCAAAGTCAGGATCCCATCTGATGCCACTGTGATGATATACCGTAAATCCTTGAATAGGTCCCCGGGGTGTTATTCTTTCGTCAGAGTTCCCTGAGTGGGAAGTTTATGAGAGGGTGTTATTCAAGCGTTGGGACTTATTCAAGCATTTACAGTTGTTATACCTATGGTGTTATTCAAGCGAGGGGAGTGGAAGTTACAGATTGACAAAAAATTTAAAGGGGGAGATACCCACAACAAACCTAACCATCTAACCAAAATACTTCAAAATCCCAGGGGAAAAATTCTGCCAGCGTTCTCTTAAACGTGCTCGGGGGGAGGGCTTTGCACTTTTTGAAGCAAAAAGAAACTTTTTAAAGCAGTTAAAAAAGGCGACCGCCATCCCCAGTGTAAATACGCAACTACTTTTCGACAACCGATGAAAATAGCTCCTTCCGCTTATAGAACAAGACCGAAAAACTCAATTGTGGCTGCGGCACATGGGAATTGAGTAGGTATTTCGGTAACTCGCTTTCCTCTTAGACCCGCTGTGGACGTGGACAAGTAAATAAACGTGTCGGTGATTGAGCTCGGAACGCGGAAGTTAAAGCGGCGACAATTGAACAAATCGAGAGTAATGTCGCAAAGGCGGTCTGTGACACTAAATATATACAAAAAAGTGTTGCGATTCTATCAGATTACCGTATTTGCTTGAATAACGCTCCCTGTCTGCATTTAAAAATTGTTGTGTCCAATTTGAACAAAAATGGCATGTTTTTTCGTTTAAAAAAGCATAACTCATGAAATGAGTTGCCTGAAACATGCTTTGAAATTTTGACAAAAAATCCCCCCCCCCCTTGAATACTTCCCCCACAAAAATAATTCCTCTGGGGGGTTATTCGAGCGAATACGGTACTTGAATGTTAAGTCCAACTGGGATAGAAACACGTCCTTCCCGATTGGGGGGTTACAAAAACTGACGAAAAAAATGGAAGCAAGTGTTTGAATGAGAAGAAATCCTCCTGGCAGAAGAATAGGCGAGATTTGGTGACAAATAGTGGTGTAAAAAGCGCCAGAACTTTGGCGTCGAGCGCCAGCACCAGATGTTTATTGTTCATGGCATAGTAAAATACCGTATTTCCTCGAATTACCCCCCGGGGTGTTTATTTTTTCAGTGGAAATTTTGAGGGGGGTATTTCGAGGGGGGTTAATATTTCGCCAGAATTTTTTTCGAAATCCCAGTACTAAATTGTTGTTTGAAACGTACACAAACGTCGAAAAATGCAACAAATACCGCCATTTATAACACTCTATTGACTTATATCCCGGATCACAAACCGCATTAGGTTCTATACAGTAAATTTGGGGGGTATTTCGAGGGGGGGTTATAAGTTCATAGTGCCCATTTTCAGGGGGGGGGGGGGGTATTTCGAGAGGGGGCGGGGGGTATTTCAGGGGGGGTATTTCGAGGAAATACGGTAGTGTCAAGTGCCAAAACAAATCATTAGTGGCAAACTAACTGATTTGTGCTGATACGCGCCGCTGCCTCCGCATCGCTCTGTCTGCACGACCAGAAGATCGATGGAAACGTGTCACCCATTTTCAACATTATTCCATTTGCGATTCAGATCTCATAATCTCAGTTGACATTTGCCGATAACTTCCAGTCCAGTTGACATTTTTATATTGGATTGCGAGTGCTGGCGCTAAATTCATTTATTATTATTGTAATTTTAGACGTATCTTTATCGTTGCGTAATAATTCATCTCCGGCCACTCGTGTAAGTAGATCATCTGCGGAGTGACTATAAAATACCTTATTTCTTCTAATAGAACGGCAGCCTCCAATAGAACGGCACCTCCAATAGAACGGCAGGTAAAAACGTTGACGAAAAAATAGAACGGCGCCGTTCTATAAGAAGTAATACGGTAAAAGGACAGTTGTTGGTGTATTTATAGCAGTCAATGTGCAGCGTTGACAATTTCTGAAAAAGTAATTCAAACTAAAATAAAAAAAGCAAAATTATAATGCAATACAATACAACTTGGGTCAAATATAAATCACGTGATAGAAGCTGCTCATTATGCTAAAAAGCATCAAGAGAATAAAATAAAATGCAACTGTGCAAAATAATATTTATATAGTCCAGGCCCCAGATTTAATTGGGCAGATTATCCCTGAGAGGGAAGACATGACGGGCGTGTTTGGCAATTCGAGATTTAATTGGACAGGCATGCCCTCGCCCGCCTGCCCGCCCCTTTTTTGCCCAGAACCGCTCAGATTCACTCCATTTTGAAAACTTTGACCTACGTAATCGCCATTTTTATCTTTATACACGGTTATATACCTATTTTTATATTTATGGCGATTTCGAAATTTTTGGCCAGCTGCCAACTTTGCATAAGACTTATGTCCGATTTTTCTTTTTATTTTCGGGAGTAAAATCCCGCCGGACCCGCCCGTCGCGCCAGGCACCTGACAGCCGCCGCCCGACTGCCAGGCAGGTCGAGATTTGATTGCGTGCCGGGCGGCAGCTGTCAGGCGCCTGGCGCGACGGGCGGGTCGGGCGGGATTTTACTCCCAAAAAGAAAAAGAAAAATCGGAGATACGTCTTAAGAAAACTTGGCAGCCGACCAAAAATTTCGAAATCGCCATAAATATAAAAAAATCGGTATATAACCATGTATAAAGATAAGAATAGCGATTATGAAGGTCGCAGTTTTCAAAATGGAGCGATTTTGGGCCAAAAATGGGGGGAAAATCGCTCATAATTTGCTACATGTAAAAAAATTGTTGCAGAGCGATTTGGGGGGGGGGTCAGGAGATAGTTGAGAAAAAATTTGCCTCTGGGTAGATAGATAGCTGAGCGGCATCCGGGGGCTGTCCCAGACCCTGTACAAAACCCTGTAAAGTGTAAAATTCCTTGTAAAATGTCATGTGTCTGGTAAAAGACCCTGTAAAATGTCAAATGTCAAATAAAAGACCCTGTAAAATGTCTGTTGTAATGGAACACGTGACAAATTGCCAAAATCGTCACCACAAATGGTTATTTTTATTGTCCTTATTTCAAAAAATACTGTGCAGGAGTATGATGGTTGATGAAAAAAGTGCAAAAAATTTGGAACCTCAAGGTGCATTTGAACACAGGACCTGTGAACTCCCAGCAGAAGCACATACACATCGACCACAGGACGTGTTGCGTTCTCTGTCTTAGCAACCTTCATATTCAAACACTGTATTTTTTGAACAATGTGGACAATAAAAATCAACATTTTTGGCGATGATTATTGCGATTTTCAACGTTTTTCATTACATCTGACATCCTCAGATGTTTTTTTTATCTAAATTTTTAATTACTTTTACTTGTCAGTAAACGTGAGTAACATACATCCTTTTTTGAATATTTTCCAGAAAATGTAGAAGGGGGTATCTTTGAGAAATTTTACCGAATCAAAATCACGAATTTTCATACCTTCTTCCCTATTTTTACCTTCAAATTCACCAGTTAATGTACTTTTTGCTTATTTCAGAGATTTTTGACAGTATAATGTGCTTACCTATATACATATTTTTGTCTATTTTTCCCTAGTTTTCATTTTTTCCCCCTTCAATGCTTCGAAAAAGCTTAGAGAAAAGCCATACGTTTTCTGTACTTGAGTACTTTCAAAGAGTACATGTAAAAAAGAGTACAAGTACCTTTTCAGGGGAAACGTAAATGTATTTACTCAGTACTCGGGTATATGTATTTTGGAGTCACGTATGCGTTCAATAAGTATGGTGTCAAATTAGCAAAATGTTTTCACAGGGCATCTGTGTGTTTTGTGGAGAGATGCGCGTTGCTTCGGAATGACCACACAAATGGTCTCGTGGGTGCATATCAAACAAACACAGTATTACAATCAAAACAACAAACCATTAAAGTCAACCTAAACAATGTGTTCATCAACTTTTGTACACCTTGTTGTATCCATAAGGGTATTCTGGACATTCTGGTCATTAGGTATTCCAAATAAACAACGACGAGACATTCTTTTAAGAACAAGACGTACGCTTAGGCCCAGCACACATACACCAGCTTTCTACCAGAATCTAGAAATACTCGTAAAACTCACGAATCGTTTTCTGATACACTTTAGTTGACCGGAATGAGGTTTCTGTCAACTACTATTGGTGGAGATAGGTAACTCATTCGGATAAACTCCCAACATGCAAAACCAGATAAAACTATCAGTGTTAAAATAGTAAACAAATATAATAATTAATCGACAAAAAATCCAAAATTATTTTCGGATGAAATCACACATTCAAGAATCATTTTAGAAAAGAGTACCACGCTTTTGTCCGTTAGGGTTTACCACTATACCGAAATGCCGAAATCTATACCTTAACCGAACAACTTTGTCCGTTAGAGTGTATACCGTATATCCTCGAATAAGACCCCCTCGAATAACTCCTCCCCCTTGAATAACTCCCCCCTCAAACAATCTGACAAAAAATCACTCCCATGGGGACTTATTCGAGGATATACGGTATATAAATGTAAATATAGCATTGACGTTTTTATTTATATGCAGTACGTAGGTAGTGATGTAAAAGCGCCATGGCGCTGACGCGTGACGCTAGCGCCAATGCAAAAAGCGCCATTGCGCTATTTTGCTGTGGCGCCGTTGACGCTTTGCGCCATTTTCTCTGGCGCCATGGACGCTTGGCGTTGGCGATCGGAATAGCGCCATGGCGCTTTTGACGCTTAGCGCCAAAGTCCTGGCGCTTTTAACATCACAAGTATTTTATGCAGATATTTTCAAGCAACGAGTGTTCGAGGATGTGTAGAGCGCACGCACAAAAACAAAAGCTCAGTTGTGCCGTATTTCGGCTTTCAACGGCACTACAGTATTTCTCCGTGTATAAGGCCCGGGCACTATACAAATTAGGGGGGTTCTTTCAAACACTTTCCA